>CABHPR010124911.1:27378-51567 GCA_902168415.1 Peromyscus melanophrys
GTGTGTGTGTGTGTGTGTGTGTGTGTGTGTGTGTGTGTGTGTGTGTGAGTGTGTGCATGTGCATGTGTTCCTGGGCAGGGATAATGGTGGAGGAAGTATGTTTTGATGAACATTACATGCCAGGGCACTTCAGACTGAAGATACAAAAGCTTACTAGGGATCTGAGGAAGACATTGAGCTTGGCACAGGTTAGCCCATCTATACATGGATACAACTTGTGTCACTTGTAAGGTCTTTGTTTTGCTGTAGCAATAAAGAACTCCACAGTTTCACAGCTTTGAGGACGCCCATAACATGCTTGTTGCAATCTGTTGGGGGCTCAGTGATGTCTCCTCTTTCTGAGATTCTTGGCAGGTAGATTAGCCGACCAAAGCCCTGCAGGTTTCCTAGCAGAGGAAAAGAACTTTGGAACATCTTGTGCAGAAAGGCACCACTCTGGCTATGCCATTTCTTCTCACAATTTGCCAACCAGGACTGGCAATATGGGTCTAGAGAATAAACAATCTGAGTACACTAAAATAGCTTACCAACTGCAAAGTACTCTACATGTTAAAGTGATGTTTTGAGGTTTGTTATAAAGATACAGCAACTAGTGAATAATACATATACAACCCAAGAAACAGAGTCCAGACATTGGCCCTTTAGAAAGCTTGGACATATTAATGACTGAGATGGCTCTATCGTTAAAAATAAGAAGCGTTCCTTAGCTGGGTGAATAATTTTGGACATTCTACCTGAGATGAAAAATTTCTAATTGCAGGTGTTTCTGGACTTGTGGTGGGTTCTATCTCGACACACTCAGCTGAAAATATTACAGGTGAAAAGTGCCTCAAATACATGTAGAGGATGTGGGCTTAGCAGCTCATGTGCACGAGACATGCTGCTGTTCCCTGTCAGGATTGTGACTGGCCAGGAATTGTGGCTTCCTTCTCAGAAGACAGGATTTTACTACCTGTGATTAGGAGGAGAAAAGGTCCAAACTCCAAAAGTAAGGATTCTAAGGAATGTGTATTGGAAAAAATATTGTACGGGGAAGTCTGCAGTTGGTTTTATTACAGACCCAGGTAACCCTCCTTTCTTCCTGGTTTCTATTCTGGGCGTTTGTCTGGTTCCTGTGGTTTCCTTCCTCATAAATCTCCATGTCTTGTGACTTCAGGTGTTGGTACATAGGTGGCTGTGCAGGGGCTGGAGTTTGGATTTTCTAAGGACAAGATGTTCTCCATCTGCAATCCCTTGTCGCTTAGCTACTTTGTCTCCTTGTTCCAGTCTCGGATTCCCTGCTACGTTCTCACTTCCTGTAAATGCTCACATGAAACCTGAAGCCCTCACTTTTTAGGACTTGGAGCCTGAAGAACTTTGGGAGTACTAAAATTTAGTGAGAAACTGTGGTCTCTTCATGGGATCTAGGTCAGTCACATTATGGTCATAGCATTTTCCAGTTGTGTTTCAGAAGTGGTAGAGCAAAACGGTATGTGTGTGTGTATGGGGGGGAATATAACTCCCATATTCTATGTATTCTAGAACCTGGAAAAGCTTGGAGCAAAAATTTGTTCATTTTTCATCACCATGTTACATCACCAGGGTGTTAGCAATTCTTTCTCTTGGATCGGAGGTGCATGGGTTCAGAGTCCAGCTCTGTTACGGACAATGTGTAGACTTGAACAACGTACTGAGCAACTTGGTGCCTCATTTCCTTCCTCTGTAAAGTGGGGCAATTGCAGTACCTGCTGGGGTGTCTTGGACCAGAAGAGAATACTTACCATCGCTCTAGTCTGCATACTGCTGATGTTGACAGTGCTGACATCGTTGGAGTTATCGTCACTGTCATCGTTATTATCATCGTGATCATCACCCTTAGCATCCAAGTCTCAAGCACCCAGTGTGTCTGTAACTAGAGTTTTCCTGCCAGGCCCACAATCAGGACAAATCTCTTTCACTCGCCAGTCCCACAGCCGCTCAGACCCGACCAAGTAAACACAGAGACTTATATTGCTTACAAACTGTATGGCCATGGCAGGCTTCTTGCTAACTGTTCTTATATCTTAAATTAATCCATTTCTATAAATCTAGACCTTGCCACATGGCTTGTGGCTTACCGGCGTCTTCACATGCTGTTTTTCATAGTGGCGGCTGGCAGTGTCTCTTCAGCCTTCCATTTCCCAGAATTCTCTCCTCCTTGTCCCGCCTATACTTCTTCCTGCCTGACCACTGGCCAATCAGTGTTTTATTTATTGACCAATAAGCAACATGTTTGACATACAGTTAGCCAGGATGGGGGGTATGTTGGGGAGCTGTCTATCTTTTGGTCTATTATTCCTCAGTTCAGTTTCCAAGTAGGTTTTTCTTCATTTTCCCACTGCTCCCTTGTAAATGTCAGTCTCTGTTTTGAGGAGCATTTCGGTCTGCACGATTGTGATTTATTTACAGTTACCACATTGCTTAGGAGATTGCTAAGTGCCATTTGAAGAAACCTGCATCTTCTGAGCTCCCTAAGTGCAGAGCAGAGAAATTTCTGTCAGCAGAAAACTTTGTCCAATTTAGTGATGTAGGCCTCCAATGGGACTGCTGGCCAAAGGCTCATCATTCAGAGGTCCAGAGAGGTCAAAGAAGTAGGGAGCCTTTCTATATTTGCCTATGTGCTGTTAACTAGTGACATTTATATTTAGTCTATCACATTTTATTTTTTTATTTATACTAACTCTATCACATTTTGAAACACCAGGCTTACTGTGGCATCATTTATATAAAGCTAACTTTTTTTTAACATTTATAAGTTAAGGGGTTTGATAAATACACACATTGGTGTGGTTACCACAACAACAGACATATTGAAAACATTCATTACTCTTTAAAGGTCCATGCTGTCCCTTTGAAGCCAGTCCCCATTCCATAAGCTCAGCCCCCCAAACCATTGATCTGTTTTCTGTCCCTTGGGTTTTACATCTTGTGGACTGTAATATAAATGGATGGCATATTAGTTTGCTTTCCATTGCTGTGATAAATGCCATGGCCAAAGCAATTTGGGGAGAAAAGAGTTTCTTTCATCTTTCAGTTTATAGTCCATCATTGAGGGAATTTGGAACTTGAGGAACCAGATTCTGAGTGACAGAGTGACAAGTTTTGCATGTGTTCTCTTGTGTGGAGAACTATAGAAAAGATACATTAAAGGGGGACTATGAGGGGGGAAAGGATCCAGAGGAGAGGGCAGGAGAGAGGGAGTGATCCGGGAGGTGAATATGGTGAAAACATGTTATCTGCACGTATGATGTCACAATTGATTCGTTCTTGTATGTAATTAATATACACGATAACAAGGCATCTATGAGTTTTATTCACCACCTTAGTTGCTTACGTATCAGTTGCTTAACCCTTTTTTTAATTATAAATCACTTGGAGAATATGGTAAACATGATATGTGTGCTCCATTCTAGAAAGATGGCTATGAAACACACATTTCATTTTGTGTGTGGATGTATATATGGTGTGCTGTGCATAAATCATGTGCAAGTGTTACAGATCCAGAGGAAAAGGTATCCTGACCTGTCAGGAAGTCAGGCTCTACCTGAAGCTGTGAAAGGAGGTATCCTGGATATCTACAGCTCTGGAAGGAGAAGTATCCTGACTTGTTGGGAAGTCAGACTATATCTGAAGCTGGGGTCCGGTGGGGAATGTGGTAATCCTGCTCCTCTTTGAGAGAGAGGGTTACAGCTGAGCTCTGCTCCACTCGCAAGGGAGCTTTCCAGCAGAGGTATCCATTTCTTCTTAGCTCTGGCCCAAGTTGTCACTTCTGCTTCACTCTGCTAAGCAGAAACTCCCGCAGAAATGAAGCAATCTGCTGTGCTCCTGCGAAGAAAAGTTGTTAATTCTGCTCCACTCCCCTAAGGGAGTTTCCCAATAGAGGGTCAGTTGCTTCTTCTGCTCTGCTCCCCTAATGGAGCTTTCCAGCAGAGATTCTGCTCCATGCTGGCAAAAGATCTCCACCCCAAACTCTTGTTCAAGAGATTTATTTGGGAAGGAGGAATCCGGGAGAGCGGCTGCTTCTGCCAGGGTGGAGGAGGACATCTGCCAGCTGAACAGGCAGAGGGGCGCATATAGGGGCGGAGTTTTTCCAGGGAGAAGATTTTCAGGGAGGGAATTGGTCGGATTTTGATCCCCTTGAGCTTGGACAAGCTCAGATTGGCTAGATTTCCTGCTCAGAGATTGGTTGGGTTTTTGCTCAGGGATTGGTTGGTTTCATGTTCAGTTGGTCAGGGGCAGAGTTGGCTCTGGGTTCAGAGCCAAAGTGTGTTTCTTTCACCCACCCTTTTTAGCCTTTTGGCTCTAGTTTCAGGACCAGGGTATGTTTTTTTCACTGGCTCTGGTTTCAGGGCCAGGGTGGGTTTCTTTGGCTGGCCATTTTATCCTCTGTTATGTGTGATAGACTGTTTGTGGGTACACCTGCGTGTGTGTATGCACATGGATGTAGAGGTTAAGAGTTGACATCTAGTATCTTCCTTGATTGCTCTTCACTTTGTTATTGAGACAGAGTTTCTTACTCACCAATTTGGGTAGTCTAGCTAGCCAGCTTGCCCTGGGGATCCCCTCTATTTGCGCCCCCCAGCTCTTGCAGGTGGGTCACGATGGCTGCCTGGCATTTGTGTGGTGCTGGAGAGTCACTCAGGTTCTCATGACTTTGTAGCAAGTACTTTAATGACTGAGCTAGCTTCCAGGTCACCTCCACCTTACTCTTCAATCTAGCTTAAAGCTATGTGGATTTTGCTAAATCTGAATGAGCCCACTGTCACACTGGGCTGATACATGGAAACTTTAGCTAATGTTCACTTCCTGGTGCATTTACTCATCTGCCACCATGATGCTGTACTACTTTGAGAAGGGCTGGAAAATACTTGAGACATTGGAAGGCAACAGAATATGATGAAAAGTGTGCCTGAGCCCTGAAAACACATACACACAAGTAACATTATACAAGAGCAAAGAGCTCCTGCCACATGTGGAGCAGATCTCTGGGAGTCAGAGATCTGGAAACAGCGTTCCCCCTATTTCTGAGCCTTCCAGGGACCTTGCCTATTCCTGGCTCTTTAAAAGTGGCTCCCTCATTTCGTCTTTTCCTCCCTCAATGAACCATCCTGGTCTTCCCTATGCACTAATGGCCCATTACTCATACTTGTCCCTCATTTCAGTGGTTCTAGAAAATTGCAAGTCTCATTTTCGTGTTGGCTTGCACTGCTTGGGGCTCCTCATAACGAAGGCCAGCCTGGTCTGGCTTGTGGGCGGCCCTTTGGTAGCTCTCTCCTTATTTGGCTCAGCTGGAAGTGCACATTAGCTGGGAGAGGTTGGACTGCAGCTGCTGAGAAGTATCCAGTTTGAGAGAAGCAGTCCCTGCCCAGGATTATAACTCCTCACATAGATTCTGTGGGCTGAGGGAGTGAAGTGTGTGTAGGGGGTTAAAGTTACCAATGGCCACAACTCTCCACAGCTGTTCTCACTACACAACCCCTCTCTTCCTTTCCCCTTCCTTTCCTTCCAGGTCCCCATGGTCCTGGCAATCCCATTCTATGTACTAGTGGATGACATAATAACATCCCACAGGCATTTGATGGCACCTCAAACAGAACAGAACTTATCCTCTCCTAGTTCTGAGGATGGGAATCCAGCAACAAGGTGTCAGTGGGGCTGGCTTGCTCCAGGCTTCTCCTCCTGACATGGACACCTCTTACTGTGCTCATCAGCCACTTTGGATTTGCAATCCATCCTTATCAATGGAACCTCCATGACCTGCATTATCTCCAAATATAGTCACACTGGGAGTTGGGGTTTCTGCGTACTAATCTGGGGAAGGACACTCAATTTAGTTCATAATAATTCGCACACACAATTAAGTTCCTAGTAACTCATACACACACACACACACACACACACACACACACACACACACACACACACTTTCAAGTGAGGCAAAGGTTTACAGAATTCAGGAAAATTGTATCAGCCCCATCCATGTAGGTATTATGAGCACACTATATTAGAAACAGACACACGCACATCTTTCTACAGTGTCAGAATAACAATAAATTCACAAACTACATTGATTTGGTTAGCTATTGAGTTCACTTGTTAGTCATGACCATTGACAAGAACAGATTCTCCTACTCCAATCTTAATTGCTAACATTAACTCTCAGATTACATACTAACTTAGACAGCGGTAGGTTATAGATGCCAGGAAAGGGTTGTAGAGGCTGCAGGGAGGGAGGGAGGGAGGGAAGGAAGGGGAGACACACACACACACACACACACACACACACACACACACACACACACACGCACAGAGAGAGAGAGAGAGAGAGAGAGAGAGAGAGAGAGAGAGAGAGAGAGAGAGAGAGAGAGAGAGAGATGTTTTACGAGCCACAAATGTAGAGGTGAGCAGGGCATGAGGCTGGCAAACGCACATGTAGATGGCAGGCATGTTGAAGTGGGCCGTGTGACGTGGGCAGGAACACTTCATGTGATCTGTGCAGAGCCTGAGGATGGGGACAGAGGACTTCCACTGTGGTAGTTTTCCAGATGGGGATCATAACAAGATAATACTCCTCACTTGTTTTGGGGGTTCTCCTTCCTTTACAGCCCAGGCGCGGGGTTCCATCTGTGTGACCGTGAAATTCCTGTGTTTGGTGTTTGAGATGGCCTGATACATTCACAGGTGTGGTTATTCATTGGCACAAATGAAATACCGGTCTGTCTCCTGGCTTGCGGCAGGTGCTGGTTGTTCACTTCCACAAACAAGATGGAGACTCATTCTTTCTTGGCACTTGTACTCACAATGGAGTAACGTGGGTCAAAACTGTTGCTTTAAAAAACTGAATAATTCAAAGCTTGGCACGACTTGAAAATGCTGTTTAAATAACACAGAGTAACCGGAACAGGCCCTGCTTATTCTCTTCAACAGGATAGGAAAACAGTCACGTCTAAGAAAGCCAGTGGTTGGGCAGGAGGCCCCAGGAAGGCAGACTAAACTCCTGCCCTAGGACCTTGCTTTGTGCTCCTCGTGGTCTCCGTCCACAGGCATCATTATACAACAGCATCACCAAGGCTGGCAGTTGATGTAAAACTTTACTCAGGGCTCCATGAATCCAGTCCTTCATCACTGAATACAAAGGCCTTAACTAAGGTCTCTTGCTGTCCACTCTGCCACCCTGTTTGGTTGGTTGTTGGTAGAGGAGGCCCTGGCCTCCATCCTCTGAAATCTAGCTTGCCTCAGATTGCCAGATTCTTATCAGTTCTTAATTCATCAAAAATACTATTGATTTTTCATTAAAAATACATCACCCATCACTTGCCTTGGATTAAGAGTTGGAGTCCCACCTTTGTTTCCTCTCAGATTCTTCTTTATGGGGTGCGGGGTGGGCATATCACGTGATAGACACATGTGTCACACACTTGCCCTCTTTCATGGACTTCTCTACTGCAACAATCTCTTGTTCATCTCCCGGAGGTTCTGGGTGGAAGAGACATGGAGGAGGGGGTAGAGAGATGAGGGAGGCAAGCCTTGATGTGCTTAGTATCCACTGTAGAAAGAAGAGTGAAGGGCTCTTATAACGTGGTGAACTCAAGCAATGCACCAATGCATTGGCATGAACAATGAGCATTCTACGAAGAAAACTCCCTAACTTGTCGATGGTCCAGGGAACCACCATGGTTCATGCATCTTAATGATTTCTCTTTAGTTCATGCCAAGATCACAGAACTTCTGTCTTACTCTAGGAAAATGATATTTATAGATGAACAGAGTAAGCATCTCTAGGAGGCCCTGGAGCATCACAAATAAAATGTTTTTCAATCATACACACAGAAAAATACTGTGTAAATTAAAAGGACATATTGTTAGCTCCATGGCTGCACAGGTGAGGAGGTAGTGGCGCTGTTGGTGACCTGTCTTTGCTCACACTGGTGTCTGTGTAATATGATGGCCAGGGCTCAGGGGTGACAATGAGCTGGCTGCTTAGGAGATTCGGGATTACTCTACCACTTGCTTTTCTCATTGCTGTGATCAAATACCTGACAAGAAACAACTTGAGGGAGGGAGAGGGGCTTTCTCTTACCTTATAGTTCAGAGAGATACTGTCTATCATGGCTGCAAAGGCATGGCACAGGAGCTGGGGAGGGGGTGGAGGAGGTGGGAGGCACAGGGACGAGGCAGCTGGTCACATTGTAAGTGCAGTCAGGAAGCAAGAGAAATGAATACTGAGCTCGGCTCACTTTCTCCTTTTTATTCAGTCCAGAAACAAGCCCATGAAGTGGGTTTTCCTACCTCAATTAGCCCAGTCTACAAACTCCCTCTTAAAAATGCCCAGAGATTTGACTCTTAGGTTATTTTTATTTATTTTTTGGTTTTTTGAGACAGGGTTTCTCTGTGTAGCTTTGCGCCTTTCCTGAATCTCGCTCTGTAGACCAGGCTGGCCTCGAACTCACAAAGATCCACCTGCCTCTGCCTCCCGAGTGCTGGGATTAAAGGCGTGTGCCACCACTGCCCAGCTTAGGTTATTTTTAGATCTTGTCAACTTAGAGTCAGTATTAAGCTCCCCAGGTACCTTGCCTTGATTTACATACCAACATGACTTCCTAGATACCCAGAGAGCAAAGGAGAGTACAAAGGCTTGTCCTGGTCATCCAGTTTTCTTGCTAATGGTAGAGTCTACCTTTCTCCCTATCCCCTTTTGTAGTTATTCTGGGAAGAAATTTCCAGGCAGAAAAGGGTAATCACAGCCCAAAGGCAGACCAGCAACACACTTACAGGGTCAGCAGGACAACCCAGCAAGAAAATTGCTTTACTGCCTACATTTATTCACACAGATTTGGTATATGTCTACAGATGTAGATCTAGTAGACACTTATTTTATAAAGAGGTAGATGTAATATACAGATGATATATATAGATCTTAAATATATATGGATGTTTATATTATATCTCTTCCCATACACATGCATCTAATCATGTGAATAAAGGCAGCAGTTGGTGTTTCAGAATTTTTAAGATTTACCTTATCTTTTATTTATTTACATGTATAAGATGTGTGTCTGTATGACATGTGTATGTTGGTGCATTCAGAGGCCAGAAGAGGGAATTGGAGCCTCTGAAATTGGAGTTTCAGGTGGTTATGAGCCCCTCAGCATTTGCTGGGAACTGAACTGGCATCCTTTGGAAGAGCAGCAAATGCTTTCAACCCATGAGCTGTCTTTCCAGGCCCAGACTTTAATTAGTCCTAAGGAATCTGGTTGGGAAGCCCAGGTCCTGGGAGTCACAGTGTACTAGGCCACTTTCATCATCCCCTTGGGGTTTCTGATTAGAAGAAAGCATTTTGGGAATGTTTGGAATCTATACACACTCAAGTTTTTGAGTAGTTTGCAAGCACCACAGGACAGCCCGTGTCTGGAGTTTTTACAGTGACATTGGCCCATTAAATACCCCGAATTTGGGTCCACCTGTTGAAAGGACAGTGATCAGCAGGATGTTTGGAAGCACTCTGTGGGATTTGATGATTTTTGCCTTTCTAGGCATTTTGTTGACTTCTAACAATTCTGTAAAGGGATATACCTTTGGACCTTCAGAAAATGTGCAGGATGTGGGTGATGGCTTCAACTGTGAGTCCTGCACCAATTAATGGTGTGACCTTGACTGTCATTTCTTTATGGGTTTTTTCTTGTCTGTAAAATGTGGCACAAAATGACCAATTTCATGGAGTTGGTAGTAGGACAACCCGGAAAGGCCCCATCCTCTCCTCCCACCTCTTCCCTCCTTTCTCTCTGAGCTCTTTCCTCTTTCCTCCCTTGCCCTCTCCATCTTCATTCAGGTTTCCACCGAACCCCATCTTGGTATATATATAATTGGTATATGCTCTGTGCACAGGGGGCCCTCAGACAGGGCTATCTGAGTAGGAATCATCAGTGCAGGAGGATCTGGGCCCTGCAGTCTGGTCACGCATGCCACTCTTTGCTAATGAGAAATGGCCTCCTGGAAGATACTAAACATTGTACAAGGGTCCCCATCAGGTTCCTGGACCTGCCAGTGACTGCCATTAGTGCAGCCTAGCATAGTGAGTGAGGGATGTGGACTCATTAGTAGCATCCAGCAGGATCATGTTTAGGTTAGGTCTTCTCCCAGGGCATATGGGAACAGGACTTTTTTTTTTTTTAACCTGAGTGGAATTCTGCTCCTTTTTATTAAGATTTTTATCTATAAAAATGTATATAAGCCAGACAGTGGTGGCCCAGGTCTTTAATCCCAGCATTCTAGAGGCAGAGGCCAGCCTGGTCTATAGAGCTAGTTCCAGGATATCCAGGGCTACACAGAGAAACCCTGTCTCAAAAAACTAAAACAATCCAACCAACCAACCAACCAACCAACTAACCAACCAACCAACAAAACAAACAAAAGAAACTAAAAAACCAAAAACCAAAAAGAAGTATATATATGTGTGTGTGTGTGTGTGTGTGTATGTGTGTAAGTGAAGGTCATGTATGTGTGTAAGTGAAGGTCATGTGTGTGTATGTGTGTGTGTGTAAGTGAAGGTTGTATGTGTGTGTGTAAGTGAAGGTCATGTGTGTGTGTAAGTGAAGGTCATGTGCATGTGATGGTTGAAGAGGCCAGAAGAGAATGTTGGATCCCTGGATCTGGAGTTACGCGTGGTTCTGAGCCACCAGATATGTGCGCTTAGAACAGAGCTCAGGTCCTCTGAAAGAGCAGCAGTGACTCTTAACCTCTATGACATTTCTCTAACCTCCTCATTAAAACATTTTAATAGACATAGTAATTAATATTTATGAATATTAATATATCATTTATATATAATATTTATGTATAATATATAATTACATATATAACTTACAATAATCAAATCAGGTTAATTAGCATATCTATTACCGCAAACATTTTTCATTTCTTTGGGTTGGGAACGTTTAACATCCTCTCGTGTGGCTGTTTTGGAATATACATTAACTCCTGTCAATAGTGGTCATCCTTTTTTAAATTGGACTGTTAGGTATTTTGATGTCTAGTTTCTTGGGTTCTTTATATATTCTGGAGATCAGCCCTCTGTCAGATGTGAGGTTGGTGAAGATCTTTTTCTATTCTGTAGGCTGTCATTTTGTCTTATTGACCATGTCCTTTGCCCTACAAAAGCTTCTCAGTTTCAAAAGGTCCCATTTATTAATTATTGCTCTCAGTGTCTGTGTTACTGGTGTTATATTTAGGAAGTGATCTCTGGCGCCAATGTGTTCAAGACTACTTCCTACTTTCTCTTCTATCAGGTTCAGAGTAACTGGATTTATGTTGAGGTCTTTGATCCACTTGGACTTGAGTTTTGTGCACGGTGACAGATATGGATCTATTTGCAGCCTTCTACATGTTTACATCCAGTTACGCCAGCACCATTTGTTGAAGATGCTTTCTTTTTCCCATTATACAGTTTTGGCATCTTGTCAACAATTAGGTGTTCATAGGTGTGGGGATTAATGTCAGGGTCTTCAGTTCGATTCTATTGGTCCACATGTCGGTTTTTATGTCAGTACCAAGCTGTTTTTATTACTGTAGCTCTATAGTAGAGCTTGAAGTTAGGGATCGTGATGCCTCCAGAGCTTGCTTTATTGTACAAGATTCTTTTAGCTATCCTGGGTTTTTTGTTTTTCCATATGAAGTTGAGTATTGTTCTTTCCAGGTATGTGAAGAATTGTGTTGGGATTTTGATGGGGATTACATTGAATCTGTAGATTGCTTTTGGTAAGATTGCCATTTTTACTATTTTAATCCTACCTATCCATGAGCATGGGAGATCTTTCCATTTTCTGATATCTTCTTCAATAGCCAGAACCTGGAAAGAACCTAGATGCCCCTCAACTGAAGAATGGATAAAGAAAATGTGATACATATACACAATGAAGTACTACTCACCAGAGAAAAAACAATGACATCATGAGGTTTACAGGCAAATGTATGGAACTAGAAAATATCATCGTGAGTGAGATAACCCAGACTCAGAAGGACAAACATGGTATGTACTCACTCATAAGTGGATACTAGATATAAAGCAAAGGATAACCAGACTTCAAACCACAGCTCCAGGGAGGCTAGTTAGTAAGGAGGACCCTAGGAAGAATGCATGGATTGTTCAGTGATGGAGAAATGGATGAGATCTACATGAGCAAACTGGGGTTAGTGGTGGGGTAATGGAGGGCAAGGGACAGGGAATGAGAGCTTAGGGGAGCAGGAGGTTTGAGCTGCGACAGGAACAGAGTGGGAGAGCAAGGAAAGAGATACCATGATAAATGAAGATACTATGGGAATAGGGAGAAACAGAGTGCTAGAGAGGTTCCCAGGAATCCACAGGATGACTCCTGGCAATAGTTGAGAGGGTGCCTGAGCTGGCATACTCTGGTGATTGGATGGCTGAACACCCTAACTGTCATCATAGAACCCTCATCCAGTGACTGATGGAAGCAGATGCAGAGATCCATGGCTGGGTCCCAGGAGGAGCTCCAGGAGTCCAATCTATGAGAGAGAGGAGGTATTCTATGAGCAAGAGATATCGAGACCATGACTGGAAAAAATACAGAGACAACTAGCCAAACTAGTGGAAACACATGAACTGTGGACCAATAGCTGAGGAGCCCCCATGGTACTGGACTGGGCCCTCTGGATAAGTGAGGCAGTTGTTTAGCTTGAACTGTATAGGGGGCCCCAGGCAGTGGGATCGGTACTTGTCCCTAGTGCATGAGCTGGCTTTTTGGAACCTAGTGCCTATGGTGAGACACTTTGCTCAGCCTTGGTGCAGGGAGGAGGGACTTGGGCCTGCCTCAACTGAATATACCAGGCTCTGCTGACTCCCCATGGGAGACCTTGCCTTGGAGGGGGTGGATTGGGGGAAGGCTGTGGGGCAGGAGGAGGGAGGACAGGGGAATCTGTGGTTGGACTGTAAAATGAATAGAAAAATCTCTTAATAAAAAATTTATTTAAAAAAATAGTAGTCATCCTATTGTGCTTGGGACTCCATAACTTAGTCCTGTCTACAGCTTCATCCCAACCAATCAGGCTTCTCTGTCCCCTCTTTCTTATCCTGCCCAGCCTTTTGTAACAGCCATTCCTCACTTAGACCTCCTAGACCTCCTAGACCACGTGGTTTGACTCCCACATGTGTGGGAGGACCTTCCCCTGCCTCCTAAGCCTTCACTGCTGATGGCCTTCTGGAACTGCTCAGTCTTGCTCCAAATCTGCAAAAACAAGGGAATGTGGGTGGCATGACCTCACTGAGTGCCACTCTATTACTCTCTACCGGGGCTAATGTGGACATTTTTCTACAGTGAGTACAAGGAGAATGAACGTGTGGCTTTCTAAATTAATTTGCTGTGAAAAACTCACACATTCCCCAGATTCCTTAAAATGCTTGATATTTCCTCTTGTTTCCTGGCTGTGGTCCTGCATGACCCATCTATTTTCTGGGAAAATTTTCCTGGCTTAGTGTCCCAGCAGCCCTGTGCTGAATGAGGGAAATGGGAGGCTGTGCCTGGACCACTTGGGTACCAAAGGGAAGGTCTCCTGGGCCTTTGAACACCAAGCACACACCAAGGTCCTCAGCAGAGACTAGGTTTCTTAATATATCTCTCTCATAACATACATCTCAAAGGGGCTTTCACACTCTTCAAGAAAACTATGCATTAGATTTTCATTAAAATATCTTTTATTCGTGTGACCTGTATGGTTTGAATGTAGTTTGATAGCTCTTGAAATAGTGTCATTTAATATCAACTATGCTTCAAGTTTCTTCTCAGCCCTCCCACCATCTTGTGAGCTCTCTGGACCCTGAATCAGGGTTGACATATAAGAGTTCACACTGGGAGGGCCATGCAGTAGTCTGCAGCCTGGGCTGACACCTGAGGCCATGTTGATCTTAGAGGGACAAGCTGCCCTCAGGACCATATAGACTTGGGTGGCCCATGCTGCCACCCAGGGCCATGGTGCCATCCAGATCTCAACTGTGACCATGGAGCATGTCTGGGTCTGTGTCAGGGTCTGTGTTGATGTCCATGACTCCTGTTACTATTGAAGGCTAAGCAGATGCCAAGGGTCTGGGCCCACACCTGGGGCAATATGTGGGTTTGAGGGCCATGCTGCCATTAGGTTCAGGCTGATCTAAGTGACCTGCACTTCCAACAGGGGCATGGTGATATTCCAGCCCAGATTGCTACCTAGGACTATGTCTGGGTCCACGGTCTAACCACAGATGGGGTATGTATTGATGTGCATGGTCTGTAGTGACACTAAGGGCCACATGGATGTCAGGGGCCTGGGCCACCACCTAGGACCAGGTTAGTGTCCTAGGGTTGATCCTCTGCTGGGGCCATGCAGATCTGAGCAGCCTGTACTGCCACCCAGGGCCATGGTGTTGTTCTGCTCTGGGCTGCTGTCAGGATCCATGTCTGGGTCCGTGGCCCTGATGCAGCTGTGGTCTGTGTTGATACCTGTGGCTCCTGTTACCACTAAAAACAGTGAGGACAGGGCTGCACAGAGTTGGCCAAGCTCCTCACTAGCTGTAGCACTAGGGAGAAATGGCCCCGCCCCTCACCAAGTGCAGCACTCTGGAGAGTGAGTCCTACACCTCCCCAGGGCAGTAGAGCTATCCCTGCTGACTGGGGTGCACATGAGCCAGTCCTGAACACTTGAGGATGGGAGAGGCAGCCTCGCAGTTTGTCATGCAATGGCATGGGTGAGGGAGAGATACCCCCCTTGACCTTCCCCCCTCACTACCACTGCAGGCAGGAAAAGCTAGTCCTGGGGTCACAAGAGTGGGAGAGCTGGTCCTGCCCTTCACTGGCTGCAGCACTTGGGAGTTCAGGCTCTGTACCTCATCTGGGCACCACAATAGAGCTGACCCTGTTGGTGGGGGCACTGATGAGCTGGCCCAGGGGACATGAGAGCAGGGGACTGACCCTGATCTCTCCCATCTGCCATGTGGCATGAGTGAAGAAAAAAAAAGCCCTCGCTCCTCTTGTCCTTTACCACCTGTGGCAGGTGAGAGAGCTGGCTGTGAGGCCATGAGAGTGGGAGAGCTGGCCCTGCCCTCACTAGCTGCAGCACACGGGAGAGTGGGCCCTGCACCTCACCTGGGCATCTGGAGGCATCTGGGGGCACAGGTGAGCCAGGCCTGTGGGCATGAGAGCAGGACAGCTGCCCGCCCCCATATGCCATGGGTTGGCAAGGGTAAGGGAAATATGCCCCCCACGCATACCCCTTGCAACCTTCGACATGCAGGAGAGCCCGTCGTGGGGGCATAGAATGGAAAAGCAGGCCCTGCACCTTGCCTGGGCAAACAACAGAGCTGGCCCTGGAAGTGTGAGTACGGGTGAGCCAGACCTGAGGGTGTGGGAGCAGAACTGACCCCACACCTTGCTGTCTGCTACATTGGGTGAGCTGGAGGGGGCAGTGCTGGAGAGCTCACCTGGGTGGTGACAACGAGGGAGAGCTGGCAGGCAACCAACCCAGCTGCCACCTAGGCCCAGAACCAGACTATGAGGTGGCCCACCACAGCATTCTCATCTGTGAGTTGCTGGAGCATGTGAAGGGACTGGTCCTGCAGACCCAAAGCTGCAGGATCTCCATGACACAGAGCAACAACAGGATATCCAAGAGGAGCCCCAGTGAGGACCCAGTAGTGACAGTGTAGTGGAAGCCAGAGGCCCTGGACTGTCATAGAATTATTTTAAGGTGTGTTATTGAGAGGAAATAACAGTTTTCACAAGTTTATTATTTATTAGCTTTTTAATCAAACAAGAGCTATGATCTAGGAATGTAGCTAGAGTTTTCCTGCCTGGCCCACAGTCAGGACAAATCTGTGTCACCCGCCAGTCCCACAGCCGCTCAGACCCAACCAAGTAAACACAGAGACTTATATTGCTTACAAACTGTATGGCCGTGGCAGGCTTCTTGCTAACTGTTCTTATATCTTAAATTAATCCATTTCTGTAAATCTATACCTTGTCACGTGGCTCATGGCTTACCGGCGTCTTCACATGCTTCTTGTCATGGCGGCAGCTGGCAGTGTCTCCCTCACTCAGCTTCCTGTCCTCTCAATTCTCCTCTCTGTTAGTCCCACCTATACTTCCTGCCTGGTCATTGGCCAATCAGTGTTTTATTTATTGACCAATCAGAGCATTTGACATACAGACCATCCCACAGCATAGGAAGCTGCAGGCTCTAGGGTGCCATCTGTCTTTTGTGACCCCAGCACCGGAGACTATGAACCTTGTCTTCTTGGCTCCATGATACTTGAGTCACCTTCTCTCTAGCCTTATTTGCTTTGATTTTTATCCACTTAAAAGTAGAAACAAAGCCATTACGTTCCTTCAGATGGGTTCTGTCCAGTTTCTGTGAGAAGAACCCACCCCATTGAAGGGCAGAAGAGGAGGTGTGAGAGCCTGATGAACGTCAGGAAAAACTGGTCACAGGGAGAGTGAGATGCCAGGGAATCACTCACTCACTCTGAGGAAACACAGCACACAGACAGGCTGTTGGAAATAGCATAGTGTCCCTTGCTGCTGTTGCGTTTGGGATGGAGGAGGGGCTGGTGCATCCATCTTGACTTATTTCAGCAGCCTCAACATGTGCCACATAGCACATGTGTTGTGGTGTGCAGATGTTGTCATTAGCTCTGGGAGCCTTAGGCTCAGAGAACAGGTGAGTCCTAGAACATGGGGAACTCCTGCTGTTCTGGGCTGGTTAGTGGTGGGGTCCAGCTGGGATGCAGGTGATCTAGATAGAGGTGACATGCTCATCCTTCAGGAAAGCCAGCAGCTCCCTGAAGGAGTGAAGTGGTGTCTCTCTGGCTATGCCGGTGTTGATGGCTGGAATGAGATGAGTTGGATAGATGCTGCAATAAAACCCTGACTATTCCTAACGTGGGTGAGAGCCATTCTGGGGTCCAGTGTGCTAAGTGCTACATGCCCAGAAGCTGCTGTAGTAGTCAGCACTATTGTTACTGTTGTTACTTCCCAACTTGGGTACCATGCTTCCATGGCAGCCATGACACAGGCTGCTGTCCAGAATAATACAGTGTGACTCACTTGCAGATCTTCTGAGGGCTCTGAAGCCAGCATTCAACCATGGTTCCCTCTTCTGGAAGTCTGTGCCCTGTTTGTGGGCTCAGAGAGATCCCTTTGTTGCTGGGCCTCTATTGACCTGTCCTGCCTTATCAGTGAGTGGCATGCTCCTTATCCTTGATGTTGCTTGCATGGCGGAATATACACAGACACCACGATCCCTCTTGTCTTCGCCGACATGGCTCCTTTTGTTCCAGAGAAGACTACTTCCTCCTGCAGTGCTCTGGCCCCACAACTCTGGTGATCTCATTGTGACCCCACTTTGTGTGTCTCCCTAAGGTAGCTCAAGATGCTTCTCCTCCAAGCCAAACAGGGCACACACCTTCCCCAGGAACGCTTTTAGCTTCTAATGTGGTTTGTGCATCAGTCCAGGGACCAGACCTTGTTCATACAGCTCCTTCACCTGGCTCCCAGCATGGACTGAATCTGTATCAGACTGTTTGTTGAGTGGCTGAAGGATGGTGAGGGCACTTGAGCACAAGGAGCAGGAGATACAGAGCAGGTTTGGTAGCAACAGCAGTGTGCGCATGGGGAGAAGTCAGCAGCCTTGGCCCACATAGCCACACCTGTGTGAGATTGTGTTTCCAAAGTTTGTGGGAAAGTATAGATAAGAGGTCAAGGTTCTCTGGAGAGCTGTCTGCATTTCAGGGTAGGCCTGCGGTGGATATGGGGAGTAGCCTGGGATGTTTTTAATCATAAATGGAAACACAAAGGTTGGCCTCATTCCAAGCATGAGGCCCTTAAAGCCAGTAATTTAGCTTAATCATTTACATAAATTGAATCCATGGTTCCAGAAAGGAGACATAAAGCCTGGATTTTGGTCCCACCTCTTCCTTGCCAGCTACATGGCTTGGCAAAACTCCTCTCCAATTCTCAGTTAGCTCAAAATACAATATCCATCGCTATCAACTAACTGTCCTTGTGAGATGCAGCTGCCCAGCCCACCTGGCGGGATGTGGTGAGGCTCCAAGTGCTGATGTGGGAGAAGCTGTGAGGGTGAGGAGAAGCTGTGAGGGTGAGGAGAAGCTGTGAGGGTGAGGAGAAGCTGTGAGGGTGGGGAGAAGCTGTGAGGGCAAGGAGAAGCTGTGAGGGTGAGGAGAAGCTGTGAGGGTGAGGAGAAGCTGTGAGGGTAAGGAGAAGCTTGACTGCTTGTCTTCAGCAGCAGGAGGCGCTGGGAGTGGCTGTGCTTGTTGTCCCCAGAGCTACCACTTGAGCTTCAGCAAGTGCAGGACATGAGGGCGCACAGCTGCACCCTTCTCCTGTGATTCACCTTCCTCACAGAGAAGTGACCACTGGCTTGCCTCGGGCCTTGTCAAGGACATGAGGGACACTCCACCTCAGTGGGGCCTGTGTGGACAGTGGTGCCCAGCCTCTGTCTTGAGTGGCTTGTGTGAGTTGTCCTTGTAGTTTTGTTCAGTTCTTCATAGAAGGCCATCTAATCCTTGTTTATCAAGATTAAAGAGATCCAAAGAACCAGAATGCTTCTAGAAGGAAAACTTTGGGACTGCTGCTCAGGATGCAGAAGAGGGAGCCCCGAGGGCAACCTGGGCTTCCCTGGAGGACCTCAACTCCTCAGCTGAGGACATGAGGCGGCTCTGGCCAGAGAGGCCAGGGATTTGCTCAAGGTCACGTGGCTAGTCAGAAGTATGGCTGTATTTGGAACTCAGCTTGACTGATTAAGATCAGTGCCCTTTCTCCAGCATCTCATCATCAACCAGAACCTTCTAGAAATGCAGCTTTGCTGAGATTGTTTTGTGAGGAGAAACCTCACAGAACACAGACCCATCGGGCTGTGAAGTCCCATGTAGGCCAGGTTGCAGAGACCTACAGGGCTGTGAGGCACCCAGAGACAAGCAAGAGGAGGCAGCTTTCAATTTCTAGGCTGAAGGAGTCAAGAGAAATGAGCAGCAATAGTTATTGGAGCCCAGTGGGAGCTGTGTGTAAGGAGTGGCTGTCCTGCTGTGGCTGCAGTGTACAGGAAGCAGATGTCAGCAGCCCAGTGCCTGTGTTGGTCAGTGGGAAGAGCCATCAGAAAAGAAGGAACCTCAATTAAGAAAAGGACTCCATTAGGTTGGCCCGTGGGCAAGTCTTGGGGCAAGTCTTCTCTCTTTTTTTTTTAAAATTTATTATTTATTTTACATGTTGGCCACAGTTTTCTTCCCCTCCTCTCCTCCCAGTCTCTTCTCCCAGCCCCTCTGTTCCCACACCTCAATTCACTTCCTCTCCATTTATGTTTAGGAAAGGGCAGGTCTCCCATGAGTATCAACAAAACATGGCATATCAAGTTGCAGTAAGACTAAGCACCTCCCCATGTATTAAGGCTGGACAAGGCACCTCTGTATGGAGAGTAGAGTCCCAAAAGTCAGTAAAAGAGTCAGAGACAGCCCCTGTTCCCACTGTTAGGAGTCCCACGCTACACAACTGTAACATATATGCAGAGTGCCTAGGTCAGTCCCATGCAGGCTCCCTGGTTGTTGGTTCAGTCTGTGTGAGCCTCCATGAGCCCAGGTTGATTATGTGAGTTTTCTTGTGGTGTCCTTGACCCTTTCGGTTGCTAACATCCTTTCTCCCCCTCTTCTGCAGGATTCCCCAAACTCTGCCTAATGTTTGATTGTGGGTCTGCATCTGTTTCCATCAGTTACTGGATAAAGCCTCTATGATGACAACTGGGCTAGGCACCAATCTAGTCACAGGAGATGGCTAGTTTTGGCTATGTATCCACTGTTGCTAGGATTTTTAGCTGGGGTCATCCTTATAGATTCACAGGAGCAAGGGACATACCAAAATATAATAAAAGCAATATACAGGAAGCTGGTTGCCAACATCAAATTAAATGGAGAGAAACTCAAAGCAATTCCATTATAAAAGGAACAAGACAAGACTGTCCACTCTCTCCATACCAACTAGAGCAGTAAGACAACTGAAGGAGATCAAGGGGATACAAATCAGAAAGGAAGAAGTCAAAGTATCATTATTTGCAGATGATATGATAGTATACATAAGCCACCCCAAAAACTCTTCCAAGGAACTCCTACAGCTCAAAAACACCTTTAGTCAAGTGGCTGGATACAAGATTAACTAAAAAAAATTCAGTAGCCCTCCTATATACAAACAATAAATGGACTGAGAAAGATATCAGAGAATCAACACCTTTTACAATAGTCTCAAATAATATAAAATATCTTGGTGTAACTCTAACCAAGCGAGTAAAAGATGTTCATGACAAGAACTTCAAGTCTTTAAAGAAAGAAATTGAAGAAACTATCAGGAGATGGAAAGATCTCCCATGCTCATGGATCGGTAGATTAACACAGTAAAAATGGTTACCCTACCAAAAGCAATCTGCAGATTCAATGCAATCCTCTTTAAAATCCCAACACAGTTCTTTACAGACCTTGAAAGAACAATACTCAACTTCATATACAAAAACAAAACACCCAGGTTAGCTAAAACAATCTTGTACAATAAAAGAACCTCCAGGGGTATTTTCTTAATAAATGATTAATGTAGGAGGGCCCAGCTCACTGTGGGTGGTACCACCCTGGGCAGGTGGTCCTGGGAGGTAAAAGAAGAGCGGCTGAACATGAGCCCGAGAACAAGCCAGTAACAGCGTTCCTCCATGGCTTATGTTTCAGTTCCTGCTCCCAGGTTTCTACCTTGAGCAAGACAGACTTCATATTGGATGAGTCTTTTGAGGACAGGCAGTCTGCAGCTGCAGTTCCTGTGGGCACCTCTTGGGGTAGAGAAGGGCAGAGTATGGCAAGTTAGTAAACACAACTTCATAATGCAGTCATGCCTCACCCTCATGTAAAGCAAAGGGCTGGGACCACAGTGCTTGGCAAGACAGACTTCCTGTCCCCTGTGAGAACGTGTGGTGAATTTCCTACTGGTGAATATGGGAAATCTGGTTGTGAGAAGAACAGCCTCTTTGAGACCCTCCAAAAGAGAAAATTCTCATGCAGCAGGTGGGAGAATGACTGACAGGCTAGAGATTCCCTGGACAATATGAAAAACATATGTTTCACAGTGGACTGTCTACAGAGCAGGCATGAACAATTCACTATTGTGCCCTTGGTATCTGGGACAAATGTTAAAATTGAGCTTTGCTGGCAAATCCTTGTTCCTTCATAGGCAGGCCACCCCAAATCCTAAATTTTCAGGTTAGAATTTGCATGTTCTTTTAATGAATTTCCTATCAGCCTCCTCTATTCATCTTGGTTTTGCATGTCTGAAAGAAGAGAGCTCTTGTCTACAGTAACACTCTTGTGGTGTTTGAAATGCAGTCTCTCCTCTTATGAATTCTTGTCTCTTCAGAGATGAGCCTCTCCTTGGCAGCCTTTCTTCAGGGAATGCCCAAGGGACCAAGCAACACTCAAGTTATTTTTAAGTCAAACATATTCACACTGATTCGAGGATGGTGTCAGCTCATGTTGACTGAGTTAAGCACACCATACCAAAGCAGTGATTGAATGATGGTCTGCCCCTCAAGGTGCTGGGGGAAATTTCTTGTCCCTACCCATGACAAAAGTGAAACACAGGCAAAAGAGGATTCTATTTCCCGTGTCATGCCTGGAGTACATGTCACCACAGCCTGATGGCAACTTGCCTCTCCACACCAATCTTGGATGACTTCTCCTGACAATGTTTTCTCTTTCAGTTGCATAAGGATTGTTGTGCCTGGCGACACTGTCACTTTAGGATCTTTGGGTGTGGTGAGGGAACATTGGCAGCTTCTGAGCAACTCGTCTTGGAATAATGGGGAAATCCTTGTCTCTTCTGCTCTGCATTCCTCCTGGCCTTTAGCAAGCAAGGCTTTAACTTCTAAACATATTCAGTTTATATGGACTGCATCAATAGTCAGCCTAGAAAGAAGAACAGGTCTTGGAATCTTCCTTATGCTTGTTAGTAGATCTGGCAGACAAGCTAAGTCATGAGTTGTGGTAGTATTGTGTTCCCCGAAATATTGTGCATGCTAATAAACTTATCTGGGGTCAGAGAACAGAACAGCCACAATATTAAACATAGAAGATAGGCAGTGGTAGCACACGCCTTTAATCCTAGCATTCCAGAGGCAGAGATCTACCTGGATCTCTGTGTGTTCAAGGATACAGCCAAGCATGGTGACTCACACCTTTAATCCCAGAAAGTGAGCCTTTAATCCCAGGGAGTGATGGCAGGAAGCAGAAAGGTATATAAGGCATGAAGAGCAGAAACTAGAAGCTTTTGGCTGGTTAAGCTTTTAGGCTTTGAGCAGCACAGTTCAGCTGAGATTCATTCTGGATGAGGACTCAGAGGCTTCCAGTCTGAGGAAATAGGATCAGCTGAGGAATTGGCGAGGTGAGTAAGCTGTGGCCTTTTCTGTCTCTCTGATCTTCCAGCATTCACCCCAATACCTGGTCCAGGTTTGTTTTTATTAATAAGACTCTTTAAGATTCATGCTACAGTGAGTGTCAAGCTTTCGTAAGTGTATGGACAAGGCATGTGTATTTCTACACTTCAGCATTTGGCACAGGTCGGTGCCAGCAATTTCTTTCTATTACTATTTTGTTTAACAAATATTTATTTAGAGACCACCATGTACAAGGCAGTGTTAGGCACTGAGGATGTTGTTATAAAGGAAAATAAATTACTATGTAAATAGTTTTTAACTTGAATTTAGTGGAGATTTTTGATCCATCTATCCTTCTACTCATTCACCAATCTTCCACCTATCATCCATCCATATGTCTGCATAATATTGTCATATAACTACACATGGCTGGAAAGAACAGTGAGAAACACTGAGTACTGTCATTACTGTGCTTTAGCCAACAGATGCGGCCTGTCTACCAGCCTGTGTCACAGAGCTGTGGGGATACCCAGGATCCTGCTCATAGCGACTGAGGAGTAAGAATTTAAGATTTCCACATAATGGGAAGGAGGCAGAACATCATTTCAAAGAGCATGTCTGTGTGGCCCAAGACTCTGGTACCTCTTGATATTTACATTTATAATCTTTTATTCATTGATACACGAATTTATTCAATGAATCCTGATTAAACACCTGCTATGGACTAGATACTCTGGATAGAGATGAGTACCATGTGGTCTGTGATTTCAAAGGGCCACAGGCTGGTAGATTACACTGATCCATGGGAGATCTTGAGCTGGAAGTCAACATCTATCTTTGAAGCTTCCTAATGTCAGCTCATATGATAGCTGGATGGTGGTGCTATTTTGTCCTTGTGACTTTTTCAGAAAGTTGAGTCAGGCTTTGAACATGTTCCCATAGTGGTGACTACAGCAGAGGATTCCAGCAGTTGCACATTTGAGACTTCTTAGTGGTATGGTGTCTGACAAGGAGATGATCATGTAGACTTGAGTAGGGTGTAGAAACCCAAAGTGGAAGTAGCATAGAGTTCTTGTGTTCTGTAGCTTATCACCCCTGGGCAGAGGCCCAGCTCTTTGCCTATGAGTTGGAGGATCCTAAGTAAAGTTGCTGCCTTCCCCCACCCTCCGAGGGCCAAACCCAGGGCCTTATGCTTGCTAGGCGAGCGCTCTACCACTGAGCTCAATCCCTAAACCCCCTGTATTTTGTTGTTTTTTTTTTTTGAGACAAAGTAGGGGGAAAAAAGGATAAACATCAAATCATAAATCACTAATTAGCAGTAATTTAATATTACAGAGGCTAGGTGATGCTTCTTCCAAGAATAAGAAAATGACTATATGGAAGAAAACAGTGGTCTTCCCACCCCTAGGACTAGGGTGGGGTGGGGAGGGGAGAATTGAAACAGTTGCTGCCTTCTTATTACTCTTTCTTCATATAAAAACTGGGTACAGTAACAGTCTTTGAATCATAGATAGTGGAGTAGAGTAACAGTCTTTGAATGGTAGATAAATCTGTTATTTAAGTAATTGTGGTAGTAGGTCCAAGCCTGCATAGTTCCCAAAGCCTGTAAAACTAAGAATCAAAATAACATGTTATTTCATATAAATGAAAAAAATCAGTGTGTGTGTGTGTGAGTGAGTGTGTGTGTGTGTGTGTGTGTGTGTGTGTGTGTGTGTGTGT
>CABHPR010124912.1:6116-29163 GCA_902168415.1 Peromyscus melanophrys
GAAGAAGAAGAAGAAGAAGAAGAAGAAGAAGAAGAAGAAGAAGAAGAAGAAGAAGAAGAAGAAGAAGACTAGAAACATGATAAAAACATACCAATGTCACAGAACAGTGTTTCACGTTGTATGCATACTTTACCCCTGTGTAAATCATAAATTGCAGTTTCCGTGTTTACTAGTAGGGTGATATTTATAAGTCTATTAACCTTCTGAACACTAAATGACCCCTTCTGTAGAAATAAGACTTAGTTCACGTACAACACATTGTGACAAATAAATTAGAAAATCCATGTCAAGTGTGTTCTCTAATGGCAAGTGTGCAGTATTTAGTAAACATTGGGTGTTAAGTGGTTGAAAAGTACTCTTTAATCTTTTAGCCAATTTTAATTGATAGCTATTATCCAATGACACGTAGTATAAAAGATGCCCCTGGTAGCCAAACTTCAATTCATACCACCAATCCTGCTAGCAGATATTCTGTTTCCTTATCTTAGTTTTTGCTGGTGTGATCATTGAAAATGGATGCTATATTGTGTGTTTGTTAATATTACTCTTTGCTGTTTACTGGCATTTCTCTTTCAATTTGAATTTTTTTTAATAATATTGATATTTTATTTGCCATCTCTTCTCCCTCTAAGTTTCCCTTCTTCTTGGGCTAGGAGAGTGTGCATCCTGTATTAAGTGAACAAAAGGTCCTGCCTTCAGCCAGGACCAGTAAAGCAGGTTCTTCTTCTTTTCCACTGGGAGCAGGTTCTGGTGCCCAGGGCCACTGCACAGGAGAGATTGCTGAGCACAGCAGCCGGCTCCTTTGACCACACCTCGGATTGTCCCTAACACACACAGAAGCCGTTGTCTTAAGAAGCCTGAACTACAAACTGGTGTTTTCTAGTTTAAGTTTAATTTTCGTTTCATTGACTGCTAATGAACTGAACACGCTCTCATGTTTGTTTACTGGTCTTATTTCCTCTTCCGCGGATTGGTTTCTTCCTGGGCCTGGTACTTACAAATAGGATTGACTTTGGGTTTAAATGCAAAGTTATTAACTTTTTATCAAACATAGAATGAGGTATTCTGCTTTAAATAACAAGCTTATCTTTGTAAATGCAATTCTCCACACTCCTGGGGGCAGGGGTAGAGGGTGGGGGGCACTTGCCTGTGCATGCTGAGGACACAGGTTAAAGATGGTGCCTGCCTGGATCTCTCACCATCTTAAGGCAGGCTTTCACGTAACTCAGAGCTCACCAGTCAGGATACACCAGAATCCTCCTGCCTCTCCCTTCCCAGCACTGTGGTCACAGGTGATATCCTTATTCCTGACTTTTTCGTGGGTGCCAGGGATCCGAACCCAGTTCCCAGGCTTGAGCAGTTTTGCAGTTGCTTTTTAATCATTTGTGACTTTGTGCTCATCTAGTAAAGGAATCTGAGCATTTGCTTATACTTTCTCTTATTTAATAATGGTCTGGGTTTTTGTCACCTTAGCAGGTCAGCCCACCTGAAACTGGAATATGTGTGAGGTGGGAGTCACAGACGCTTTCCGCGCTGCTAACCGTTTATCAAGCAGTTTCTAACAGCCTCCCCCTCACTGTTCTATTGATTTACAACAGCTTTACCATAGATGACATTTTTATAAATACTAACATCTATTCCTGAACTATTTATTCCTTTCCACTCAGCTGCCTACTTCTGTACCCACACTACAGATTTACACAGTGTAAGTTTACAATGTGTTTCTTGGTGGTGGTGACAGTGTTTGTTTCAAATTCACCTTGAAAAGCTTGCCTGCTTATTCTTCCTGAGTAAACGTGATGGGGGAAAGGAGTTTTGAATTTCCCCCAAAACTCCTGTTTTATTTTAACAACCTGAAACATATAAATACACGTGGGAAATACGTGAAATATAAATTAAATCCACTCATCTCTCACAGACATGTTTTGTTGTGTGTTATAGATCTCAGGAAGGTGTTTAAGTCTTTGTGTATCATGTACAGACCATATCAGCATTCATAATTTTCTTTAGATCCGATATAGAAATTTCTTTCTAAGATTATTCCTGAGTGACTAATACTTTCTTAATATCATGAGTGGGACATATTAAGTTAATTTTATTTCTAGCTTTAAACTAAATGTGATTATATTTTGGGTCATATTAATAATCTTTTATTTCACATAACTTCTGAAAATTAATACTTTGCCTAATATGTATTTCTCATGTTTGCTTTCACACCACTGGTCCATTAGAAATTTTTAAATGAGTTAAAATTAATGATGGTAATGGGGACCTATATTTTATTACTGGTTTTCACCAGTAAGAGAAAGTTGACTGTTGGAGGACTAGAGGGAAGGCCCTGTAAGCAAATTGCTCCCCATAGAAGTGTGGGGCTCTCAGTTTGGATCCCATACATCTCTACTCCCAGTGCTCCTGTGAGAAGAAGTTGTGAGGCACAAACGGGAGAGTCTCTTGAATTCTGGATTCACACAAGCCAGCTAGCCTGACATACACAGAAACCAACAAGGAAACCCAGTCTCAAACAAGGTAGTAGGTGATGAGTGAAACCCAACATTGTCTTCATCCTCCACATGTGCATTGTGGCACATTCCTATACGCACATTCACACACGTGTATGCACACTTGCACCCACAATCTAGCTGTTGGTTTAAACTAAGGAAATAGTCAAGGACTGGCCTTCTCTGCACTTTAGGTCATAAATAATTACTATATAAAGCTTTAATATCCCTTCCAGCCCCTTTAGTTAGGAATGTGTCACTTCCTTCCAATACTCTGGTTTGTTCTTTTCTATGAATAGAGTTGATGACACCATGATTTCTTTGTAGTGAATAAGCTCCTCCTGGTTGTGGGCAATTCTTTCTTACTGCACTCCAATGTTGGACTTACAATCAAGAATGTAAACACACAATTGCATCAATTATTCCTGAAATCGTCACTCTGTCAAACTCAAAACCCATATTTAAAAATTGCTCCTCCTAGGCTGGCTGTGTTGAGCCAGATCTTGACATTCATTAGTCATGACTGCTAGCTCCATAGTGATTTATATGTTCTCCTGTAATTTGTGTTTCAATATCTCGCTAATTGTTGGCATGAACTAACCTTATAGATTTTCCTCCAATAGGAAGCCTAACTGAACTCTTCTATGCTTCAATGCTCTAAATAAGCTTCAACATAGCATGGTATGTCTGTGGTCATTATTATCTGCTACTTCCTGGTGGAGTGGGGCTGCTGTCCACCAACAGCTAGCAATCCCTCAGCTCTCACACTAATCTCATCAACCTGAATAGCTACAATGCATATTTTCTTCCTTCCTAAGAATGTTTGTTAAATAAAAGCATTGAGATTGAACATGCAGGGTCTTTCAATATCTTATTATCAAGACTACTCCCGTTACTTGAGTTTAAAATAATATCAGTGTGAATGTCCATTAATTATGGAATCACACCCCATTGGGGGAACTTTTATAAGCTAAGCAATTACTTTGCATTTTGCAATCTATTAACCCACTCTTGCCTGGGTTGAAAAATCAGCTATGTTCAGCTTCATGACAATGTTCATGTTATTTTCCTTTTTCCTTATGGTCATGAGACAGAGCCTTTCTATGAAGCCCTGGCCAGCCTAGACCTCCCTTTATAGACCAGATTGGTTTCACACTTGTATCATTACTCTCAACTTTATCTCCTTAGTGCTTGGACCACAGGTATGCACCACCATGTCTGTTAGGGTGTTGGCTTTTTAAAAATGTAACATAGATTGTAATACTGAATGAAAGTTATAGGGTACTGGTGTTGTGGAATTGGCAAAGAACATAACCTAAGAAATAATTTGATCAAAATCTCATTATGTTCAAAGATCCTGTTTCATTATCTGAATAGAATATCTTCCAAAATTAAACAGTGAGAAAGGAGGAGAAAATTGGATGACTATAACTGATCTCAAGATCTCAGCCTTAGTGATAGTAAAAGGATATAGGAAAGATCTTTATCAGTGAATGATGAATACCTTGATAATTTGATAATTTAAAAATATCAGTGTTTTCATTGGGATCCTAACTAGCATTCTGGAATGTTTTAAGTTTGTCAATGAGAATCTCCAGTATAATTCCAATAAGGAAAGTAGCATACTAATTGTTTTACCTACATGCTCAGGGTTCAAGGGCATCCATGGGTCCATTCAGTCTGTTTGTGTTGGGCACATACAGCAAGCTGGGCATTGCTGTAGACTTTGGGGATGTTCAGGGAAGCAAAAACCATCCTTCCTGTCCTACTGTTCTCATTCATCCACTGTTTCTTTCAACCCAGTATTGGAGTTGTTCCTATTGAACCACATTGGAAAAATGCCTGGCCATGTAGAAGGAGGGTCTTCATCTAAAAATCAGAAATTAAATTAGCAGTTTGACTCTTCTATGTCAGTGACTATATGGACAGATTCAACAGCTGAAAAGTGACTTTAAATGGTTTTCATGCCATCTGTTCTATAAAGGATAGAGGAAGAAGGAGGGAAGAGTAAGAAGGAAAGAGGAAGGGAGGGAAAGAAAAATATTTGTGTGCATAGATAGATTTTTGAGCCTTCATAGGTCATCATATGTTCTTGTTTATTAAACACAACAGAGTCTTCTGGAAGGGAGTTTGGCACAGATGCTCAACTTCTCTAATAATTAAAGAAATGCAAATTAAAACAAGTATGATATTCAATACAAAGCCAATTTTTTTTTAAGTTTTTACACAAGCCAATTTTGACCAAGGTCAGGCAAGCAGGTTGTTTCCTCTCCCATTGGCAGAAAAGCAATTGGTACATTTGGGGAGGGGAGTTTAACAATGACTATCAAAAGCAAAATTACCCTCAGTGTTTTCATTTCTATAAATCTTTTTCTCTGGAAATTCTCACACAAATGTGCAAAGATATTTGTTAAAATGCACATTGTGAGTTTCTCACCCAAGAAAGTGCCCAGAGACTATCCAAATGTCTATCGGCTGGGAACAGACTGAAATAAGGTATGGTATCACACCAGCACATCACGTGGTTCATTAAAATAAGAAACATCTTTGTGATTGCCCTATGGAAAAAATACGTATGTGTGTCAGCTGAGGGCTAGCAGGATGGCTCCACAGATAAAAAAATGGCTCCTTTGCACTGCCTGGGGTTGGCCCCTGGATCCAAAAATGAAAGGAAAGAACTGACTCCCAGAAGTTTTCCTCTGACCTCCACACATGCACTGTGGCTCCTGTGTACCTACATTTATACATGTATGCACATGGTAATAATAAATTAAAAATAAACAGCAGTACTTAAAAATTGTTGCGTAGTTTCAATTACGTAAAAAAGAAAAGCTTGAAGAGATACAGAAAATTATCAGAAAGACAAGAAAAACATTCTTAAAATTTGTGACTGGGTTGGGTAAGACGACAGGAAGAAGATAGTCTGGAGAAAAAAAAGAAAAATTATTCTACTCTGTACCTTTACTTATTGCTGGGTGCTTTTATTCTAAATTTATCATTTAAAATGCCTCATCCATTGCTTCTTTCTCAAATAGAGGAGAACAGTTTCCAGCAGATATGATGTCTGGGTATTAGTTTTAGCTGTGGTCACTGTTGTGTGTGTTCTATGCTTTAAGGAAGGTTTCCTAGCACGTCATCTGAAGCAGATGAATGCGTTCTGGTCTCTGTTAACAGATGACACATAGCAACATTGCGTCTGTAAAATGGTAGCTTCCCAAGGCAACTTCTTAAGGTGTTCAGCCAAAGAATGGGGTAAAGCGGTGCTTTGTTATCAAGTTTGTCTGCTCACTTTAACTGCAAGAAGTTTCGGGACACATTTTCAGAACTATTTTCTTCCGTACAGATTATTAGTGATTATGAGAAGCAGGCACATCTTCTGCCTACGTCCTTTGAAAGTTATTACCCACTTAATATCACAACCTCCACCAGGTCCACAGTACACTGAAGTGCGGTCAGTTCTGCATATCCTGCCGGTCGTCTGGCAGTCTTTGATAAATATATAAAAAGTGGCAGCGTTCCATTCCTTTGTTCTTCCGTAAACCTGAAGAGAATGCTTAAATTTCATCAATACTATTTCCACATATTCTTTTATTATGTGGCCATATAAAAGTGATGATCCTATAAATTTATTTAAAACTCACTATTTTCCCTTAGTGAGGTACAGCTTTGAGGGTTTGGGTGAATATTGGAAAATCATAAACTGTATGAATATAAGTCTAGCACAGAAATATACCTCAAAAACTGACCGTACTTTCCAAATTCAAAATATAATCCAAAAGCTGCAGGGACAGAATCTGAGCAGATACTCATGTTACTATAGTCATACAAGTGAAATGTCAAGAGCATTTGATGTGCTCACAATTTATGACTGATGTCGACTAAATGAAATCAACAGACAAAGGCAGAGGACATCACTGATAATGAAGAGTAAGCACAACCAGTGACTTAGGGAAAATACACAGAAACACTTCCTGATACCGGAGGCCGTTAGCAGTTGTCCTGGAGAAGAACAAGTAATGCATTTGGAGGTATTACTTCAGGAAACTGGAATAGCTGCCCTGGGCACAGACGAAGCTTTGGTGACAATTAAGGAAACAAATCTGAAAAAAAGGTAACCTGCTAATGTCGAAGCTTGTGCTGTATTTCATTGCAAACTAAAATTAAAACTACAGAAGTCCCACAGTAGCTATACAAGATGACCCTTTGGAGGGAAACTGATACAAGTCTGCTCTTCCGATCAGGTGCTGCTGCTCAATAAACACAGTTATGTACACAGAAGCAAAAAAGGTGTGGTCCCCAGAACAACTGCTACAGAAAATGAACTGTCTTCAGAAACCAGGAAAATGAGTATTACTTGAAGTCTGAGACCACATAGCTCAGTATATTTCTATAATTGTCTAATGTCCTCTAGGAACTTGTGGCTAATTACAAGAAGATTAAAAAAAATGGCAGCTGAACAATTTTAATTTGTTTTCTGTTTAAATAGCCCAATCTATTAGGATTCAATGTCACTAACTTGAAAGAATTTTCTTTCTTTTTCCTGAAAAAAAAAAAAACCCTCCTATTCTTTACCATCAAAAATGACAACGACAAGGTCAGAGTCAAAGGTAATCTAATAACATGTCTGACTGTCCCTCTGTCTAATTGAAAAGAAACAGACACAGTTTCATTTAAAAGGACCTAAGAGAACCAAGCTAGTGAGCAGGAAACCACTCACTTAGCTCAGCTGAATTAGCCTTGGTTCCAGAGATGATCAGCAGCCCCAATGTGTGGTAAGTGTCAATCAAGCTGCTATTATTTGTTAGCCCCCATCATCTCAAAAGTGTGTGTGTGTGTGTGTGTGTGTGTGTGTGTGTGTGTGTGTGTGTGTTTGCTCAGGGCCTCTTTTCACATAATAATATATCCACCACCAAGACCAGACCTATACACTGTCACCATGTTTTCCTTTATAGCACCTAGAAGCAGTGGTCTTCATTCTAGGAGCCTATGTTTCCTGTGATCGTGCCTTATCAAAAGATATATAACTGAGGACCTCATGTGGCATGTACATGCTAAGTTTAAAAGAATTTTGAACCAATTTGATGTATGTCATCAGTGTCAAATAAATATTATGATCATGTCAATATTAATAGTTAAATATGGGTACTGCTATCACAAAAATTGAGCTGAGATAAACCTTCATAATTTCCCCAATGTTTTTTCCTGCCTAGTGAGGATAGCTGAGAACAGTGCTTTTGTATCACCTTGAGGAGCACTTAGGGCACCTGGGAGATGGCTCAGCAGGTGAAGAACTCACTGCATACACATGAGGGCCTGAATTCAAACCTCTAGAACTCATAAGAAGCTGCATGTGGCTATGAGCATCGGTAGCCCAACTCTCTGGGGGTGGAGGCAGGAGGATCACTGTCTTAAGAAAATAAATCAGAAAGTGACAGAGCAGGACACCAAACATTTTCTTCTGGCCTTTGCATACCTACCTGTATATACAGATATGCATATACCATAGTCACATGCACACATACACACCAAAAAGGGGGCGGGAGAAAGAGAGTGGAGGGAAGGAAGGAAGGAAGGAAGGAAGGAAGGAAGGAAGGAAGGAAGGAAGGGACAGTAGATCACTTAGACAATATGGCACCTATTACCTGACTGTGGCTGATTTAGACTGATTTCATATATTCTTATCTCTATAGAATTTGATCTTTCTGTTCAGAATTAACATCAACTAGGATGACTTGGCTTCTGAGATCCTAAAAAAGTTTCACATTCTTCACAAGCTGGTAGTATTGGTAAAGCCCATCCTGGAACAGTGTTTGTTAATGCACTTGAACTTACAAAGTCAAAATTAGCCACTGTTAGTTGGTGTTGTTATTGTAGTCTTGAGTCAGTGCCAAGTGTCCAGGTTATTTTATTTATCAGCATTTCTCTAAAACAATGATGGGTCAAGGGCAAGGGTTTAACTCAGTGGTTAAGCGTATGGTGAGCATGTGTGAGACCCTAGGTCTGATCCCCAGCACCATAAGTAAAATGTAATTTAAATCCATAAAGGAGCAGACTATATCACCAAAGTGTTTCTGCTACAGAGGTAAACTTTAAAAAAAAGAAAAAAAATTAAGAATAAGTGTAAAATTATTCAAATGTGGTTTTGTTTTCTACATTAATAATCAAGCTAAATTACTTTCATTATGCATTTTCCATTTAAAGCAATGTGCACATGTACTAAATCTCCAGTGCTGTGAGGGATCTCCTGAGGCAAAGAGCATCACCATCCCCTGTTGCTAAAGAGATGGAAGGTTGGACAGTGAAATAATCTCTGTCAGTGTCACATGATTGAACAAAGCAGACAGACCTCAGAACTGCCTATGCTAATTAGCAATAATTAATGCTAATTAGCAATAAGTTCACTTTTGCAACCTCATTGTCAACCAGTTGCCACTCACTGTGCACCAAGGTTTTGGACGTCCACAGTTCCACAGAGATGTGGGTGGAGCAGCTTTTCTTCCATGTATTCTGCCTGAAAATAGAAATGGCCACTTGAGTCTGTCTATGAATTAGTGTCTTGTGTCAACTGAGAAAAAAAACAAAAACAAAAAACTGCAGTCCTTTCCAAACGATGCAATCATCTCCGGTCCTCTACTAAGGCTCTAAATTGTACTACCATGCTCCATTTTATGCTCAATGTCTTCACTTCTCCTCTAGGTAACTTCTCTGATGCAACTTCTGAAGTCAGTTCTGAGTACTCTTACTGACCCTTAGTGTTTGTACCCTGTTGAATTGGTTCATTGGGTTTTAACTGGGGTTTCTGAAGTTACCTTTTTTTAAAATTTTGCAAGGCAGTACTTCTTTTTCTATATTAAACTTTTTATTCATTTTACATACCAACCACAAATTCTGCTCTCATCCCCTCTTCTGCTTCCCCCCAGCCTCCCCCCTCAATCCACCCCCTTTCCCCTCTGCTGAAAAGGTAAGGCCTCCCATGGGGAGTCAGCAATGTGTGGTACATTCAGTTGAGGCAGGGCCAAGCCCCTTCCCCCCCTTGCATCAAGGATGTACAAGGTGTCCCACCACAGGTAATGGGTTCCAAAAAGCCAGCTCATGTACCAGGAATAGATCCTAATCCCACTGCCAAGGGCCCCTTAAACAGACCAAGCTACACAACTATCTCTGTTATACAGAGGGCCTAGTCCAGTCCCAAGCAGGCTCCACAGCTGTTGGTCTACAGTTCATGAGCTCCCACTAGCTTGGTTTGATTGTCTCTGTAGATTTCCCCATCATGATCTTAATGCCCCTTTCTCATAGAATCCCTCTTCTCTCTTTTCAACTGGACTCCTGGAGCTCAGCCTGGTGCTTGACTGTGGATCTCTGCATCCGTTTCCATCAGTAACTGGATGGAGGTTCTATGATGACAGTTAGGGCATTCACTGATCTGATTTCTGGGGTAGGTCAGTTCAGGCACCCTCTCCACTATTGTTAGTAGTCTAAGCTGGGGTCACCCTTATGATTCCTGGGAATTTTCCTAGCACCAGGCTTCTCCCTCGTCCCATGATGTCTCCCTCTATCAAAATATTTCTTTCATTGATCTCCCACTCCGACTCTGTTCCAGCTCCACCATCCTGTCCCTTATGTTCTTATCCCCTGTCCCCTACCCTTTATTGCCTCTCCTTACCCCCAGTTTACTCAGGAGATCTCATCTATTTCCCCTTCCCAGGGTGATCCATGTGTCCCTCTTAGTGTCCTCCTTGTTAGCTAGCTTCTCTGGAGCTTTGGGTTGTAGTCTGGTTATCCTTTGCTTTACTTCTAATATCTATTTATGAGTGAGTATATACCATGTTTGTTCTTCTGAGTCTGGGTTATCTCACTCAGGATGATATTTTATAGTTACATCCATTTGTCTGCAAATTTCATGATGTCAATATTTTTTACTGCTGAGTAGCACTCCATTGTGTATATGTACCACATTTTCTTTATCCATTCTTCAGTTGAGGGGCATCTAGTTTGTTTCTAGGTTCTGGATATCACAAATAGTGCTGCTATAAACATAGTTGAGCATGTGCCTTTGTGGTATAAATGAGCATTACTTGGGTATATGCCCAAGAGTGGTATCAATGGGTGCTGAGGAAGATTGATTCCCAATTTTCTGAGAAACAGCCATACTGATTTGCAAAGTGGCTGTACAAGTTTTCACTCCCACCAATAGTGGAGGAGTGTTCCCCTTGCTCCGCATCCTCTCTAACAAAAGCTGTCATCAGTGTTTTTGATCATAGCCATTCTGATGGGTGTAAGATGGTATCTCAGAGTCATTTTGATTTGCATCTCCCTGGTGACTAAGGATGTTGAGCAATTCCTTAAAAGTCTTTCAGGCATTTGAGATTCTTCTGTTGAGAATTCTCTGTTCAGTTCCATAGCCCATTGTTTAATTGGATTGTTGAGTATTTTAATGTCTAGTTTCTTGAGTTCTTTATATATTTTGGAGATCAGCCCTCTTTCAGATGTGGGGTTGGTAAAGATCTTTTCCCATCCTTTAGGCTGTCATTTTGTCTTATTTACAGTGTCCTTTAAGGCAGTGCTTTTCTAAAAATCTTAGATTATTGTTCACAGCTTCTGTTACCTATGGCTATTTACAAACTTGTGTTTTGGCAAGAATAATTTCAGTCCCTTTGACTGGTAATTCCAACACCTAAAGTCAGTTGATCAGTTCCTTCTGAGTGATGTTCCCCTGACCCTTATATGTAGTATCTGGTTTCCTGTGTATTTATCTATGTGAAGTCCTTGAGGCCTAGACCTAAGGGGCATCCCACAAGAGAGCATGCATACTGATTCTGCCATATATCCACTACTACTAATTGCCATGTAACACTTCAGACCAGGTTCACAAACTGAAGAGCCCTGGGTCACCAAACCAGCACATAGTGTGGACTGCAAGCCAACAGCCATGTTGACCAATTTCTTTGTCTTTCTGGATATTTGGTATACCAAATTACTAAGAACCGAAGGTTTATGTCTATGCTGACCCATGTTAAAATTATAACACCAAGTGAAAACATTAGATGATCCTGAAGGTAATTAGATCTGTAGGGCAGAGCCCTCAGGGACAGGATTAATGTTTTTATAAGCAAGGTCCAAGAGAGCTCTTTTGCCAATGCCTTGACTGTGAACTTCCTAGGTACAAATGTGGGAGAAAGACCTTTCTGTTTGTTTAGGTTTTTGCTGTTGTTCATTTCTTTTCTTTTCTTTCTTAATTTTTTTAAGTCTATGACATTTTCTCCTAGCAGTCCAAACAGACTAGAACATGATTTGTTCCTCATGGAAACACAGCATAGAAAATTCCACATGGTTCCTACTGGCTCCATGTAGGATGCATGTCCTGCTACAGGTCTGACACCTGGTGCTCCTAAAAGACTGTGTGCAACTGTAATCCCAAACTGACAAGATGCAAAAATATCCTTAGGACAAAGGCTTCAGGTCTCTGGATCTCCATTTTTCTTCAGTGTTGTCCTAAATGCCTTACACTCTTGTCAGCTCAGACCCTTTTAAGACAGTTTTTCTAGTATAGAACTCTTAGCTGTTTTTAGCAAGAGGGATCATCTGAATAAATAACCTTATTGAACCACAAACATTCAATAGTGTGACCTGACTAAAATGGAAGACCTTGTGAACAATAAAACACTTTCTTTTAATACAGAGAAGACTTTAGTCAAAGAAACATAGCCAAAAGGGGAAACATTAAAACTGATTTTGAGTTATTTTTTGAATGAATAAAATAGATGGGCATGAACTCATAGAGATAAATAGAAGAATAATAAAGAATGAGACATTGAAAAATAGCTTGCTATATTTACTAAATTTAAAGGAAATTAAAACTACAAATAACTTAGAAATTAAGTCAAATTAAATGCACGCACCAAGATGTAGGCAAAGAATACTTTAAGGCAGAATTGAAAGCGGCTTGGGTTAGGAGTGGGCATCAGAATTTGTTTCCATGTCTCATTTACCTGATGAAGGATCTTGGAAAGTCATCTCAGCTATTAAATGTAACTTAAACACTCATTCCCTGGCCCTCTGTTGGTGATCCCTGATCTGAAAGACACTCTGTTAGGCACTGGCTGGTATCATCAGAGATGTGAGCAGGACATAGTCCTGAACTTCTTGTACTGTGGAGCCACCATTCCCAGAAAGAAATGGCATACCACAATTTCACAGTGGATAATCTGAACTCTAACTTCAAGGGTGTAGCCTGGTGGAATGCCAGTAAGTCTCCTAACCAGATGACCTGGTGACACAGTTGAAGTGGTAGTTTCAAACTAGACTTCCCATGAAAGATTCAGTGGATGTCACCCTACCACCCTGTTGCCTGGATTTTAGGCTCCCCTGAAATAGGAAGAAGAAGAAGTGTCATGAGCCTCCATTATGAAATGAACCACTAAAGTTCTGGGCTCTCCATTCTAACTTGGACCTTCCTATAATAGTCATGAGCAGAAAGGTGGAATGATTCAGCCAGAAATCATCTAACAACTCACTAGTTGATCAATTAGTTAGGAAGACTTTCAATTTGAGTTCTAGTTCAGTGCCCAGCGAAACTTTGGGAATCTGCAGAAATCTCCACAAAGGCCATGTGTGGAGCTTTTTCCACGGACAGAAAATGTTGGTTTTAATAGGGGAGGAATGTGGACATGTGCATACACACACGGTAGATGTCATGTGTGTATGGATGTGCAATTTTATTCCTTGAAATACAAATACTCCATTATTATAAGAAGATAGTTCAAATATTTTAATAGTTGACAAGGTGGAGCCAAAAGGCGCTGCTCCTATCAGAGTCATTCCAGTTTACCATATTCTTCCAAAACTTTTCCATGCCAACCAAAGCAGCTTAGTGTGGTTTTCATATATAGTGGGAGATCTACTATATATTCCATGCTGTAATTTGACCTGTTCTCTAATGTGTCCTTGGATATTTCTCTGCATCAGTGAACATTTACCTACCATGTTTTTAGTCCTGTAAATTATTTCATTGTATATATGTGCATATATATATATATATATATATAAATGAATGTAGCATAATTTCTTTAACAAATTCACTATAGGTGGACACTTGTTTTCATAACCACTCTTTGATTGTTTTGCTATTATATGGATCCATCCATAAACACAGTTTATAAGACTACTTTTAAATATATGTAGGAGCTGTCTTACTACCTGCTGTGTTATATACTTTTGCAATCACAAGATAATTCAAGTACAAACACTCATGGAGAGTTTGGACGTTTAAAGGAGACCCTCGTGCTAAAAATCACCGGGTAGCTACCGAGTTAGAAATTTATTTTGATCTCCAGCTTAGCATATGTCATTTTGAAGTACAAAAGGCAATCAGGTTTGTTAACAAAGAGGATAAATGAATGCCCTTGTCTGGAACTCACCAGCATTGATTCGCTGATGCAGTAAGATCACTTTCTGAGAACTTATTCAGTGCTCAGGGCTGTTAATATAGGAGTCAGATGTGGCCAAGTGAATATAGCTCTTGTAGCTGGAGAGTGATATGCTAAAACCAACAGGAGAGCAAAGAATAAAGGGTTGGTTTGAAGCCCAAGCACTGGTCGAATGCTTGCCTAGCATGTACAAAGCTCCAGGTTCAAACCTCAGCATCACAGACATATACCAGTGTAATGACATATACCTGAAATCCCAGAACTCAGGATGTGGAAGCAGGGAGATCAAGAGTTCAAGGTCTTCCTCTATTCCATAGTGAATTCAAGTCTAGCCTAGGATACTTGAGACCTTGTATCAACAAATGAGTGAATATAAAAAGTAATAATAACTAAATAGAAGGAAAGAGTAAAGTAAGCACTACCCTGGAAGATCTGCCCCATGACTGTCTGCTCTGATGTTCACACTGACCATGAGAGGCCAGAGCTGCTGCTGCTGTCTCCCACCTGTGTAGTCACTCTTCAGAATCTTCTCACAGGATGAAAACCACCATGGAAATTTAGAAAATGTGTGCCACTTTTCCTGTGCCTTGCCATCACTCCTCTCTGTGCCTCTCGCAGTTTCCCGGTGCGACAGGGAAGAGCACATCTCCATACTCAGACCTCTCGTAAATCTCCTGCTCCTTTGTGCATCTTCACGTGCCCTTGGTGTGCAGCTGAGCTGCACCCTTGCAGGAGGCGGTCTCTGGTCCCTGCACACACATCTAGTGGTTTTCCTACTTACATTTTTCACACTCCAGATCTACACCACACAAGGCACTGCTTTCTCTGATGAGAAGGTACATACCTACCTTTCCTTTCAAGAAAGCAAACATACTGGCTATCCTACTTTGGTTTGCTATTGCTATAATAAAACATTTACCAAAAGCAATTTGGAAAGGAAAGAGTTTATCTCACCTTACAACTCTCAGGCTGAAACCCTTCACTGAGGAAAGTCAGGGCAGGAACCTGAAGGCAGGAACTGAAGCAGAGCCCATGGAGGAACACTGCTCCTTAGCTTCCTTCCCCTTGGGTGGTTCATCTCTGTACTTATATAGCCCAGGCTCACCTGCCAGGGGATGGTACCACCCAAAGTGGGCTGGATCCTCCCGCATTAATCACTAAGAAAATGTCCATAGATGTATCCACAGTCCAGTCTGACAGAACAATTCCTCAACTGAGGTTTCCTCTTTCCAGATAACTATAGTTTGTGTCAGTTTCACAAAACACAACCAGCACAGAGGATATCCAAGAACCAGTATTTTATGACACCCCTGGAAGCCCTGGAATACATAGAAAACAGCAAAAACATCCATTGCTGTCCTTAAACCCTCACCTTGTAATAAACACTTGACTTACAAGATTACATATTTTATGTAGATCATCTTACCTTGTTTCTATAGTGCTCATTACCCCAAGTTTATGAATGAGAAGCATGAAACCTGAGAAATAGCAACTCACAAAAATCACTAAAACTTCAACTAGAGAATCAAAATGAAGGCTGGAAGGATGGATATGTGCTTAAGAGAACATTCTGTTTTTCTAGAGGATCTGAGCTCGCAACACCCATGTCAGGTGGCTCACAACCACCTGTAGCTCCAGGGGGTACAACATCTTCTTCTGACACCCTGAGGCACCTACATCCACATGGGTATATACACACACAAACACATTAAATAAAAACTAAAAATAATCAAGATGTGAATCCAGGCGTACCTAATCCTGTGTTTTATATTTGATAGATTGCATTATATTGCTCACAAAGGTCAAAGTCCCAATATGAGCACACTTGGTAACCCTAAACCATACATAAGGACACTGAATGCATGCCTCTTTCCCTCCCCACTCCTCCAGCCCCACGAAAAAAGCAACTTTTTCTAGTCTCAAGGAACTCCTTCCTGTTTAGATAAAAGCAATAAAAATGAAGTCTACTTTCAGAGGAAGGTTTTGGACATACTTGCTATAGTTCAGTTTTGTACCTGCCTTCCTAAGTAACTTTTCCTGCTTTGGGGTCATCTATTTTAACCGGTTTCTACTGAATTATGTATGCTACAGGAACAAGCTAATACTAACAAAGAAGCTAAGTGGGCAGATAAAACCCCCAAAGATGTAAAAGAAGAAAAGCTTATCTATATTAGAGTCGTATTAGTCTAACCCCACATTCCCAAACACCACACTTGGATTAACCAGTCTCCACCAGATAAGCTAGCTACGAATTAGCAATGGAAGATGTGGACCAGCCTCTCTACTGGGAGCACAGCATTAGAGATCGTGCCTAGGAGCATTAGGAGATGGGAGTTTCTATGAACTTGGAACCCCAGGGAAAGGCTGTGTCAACTGGCACCATTTCTCTTGATTAGTTCTGCCTCTCTTTTCTAATATAACGTAAAAAGGGTTAAAAACGAATTTAAAAAAAAAGAAATGAATGTTTCTTGAAGTCAATCGTCTGGTATAGACTGTGCCTATGTCTCCAAGCTAGAAAAGCTTTGACCAAACTGTTCTGTCTTATGGAGGAGTAGTGTTCCTCTGAAAAAGGACAGCTGTAATAGTGTGTGACCCATCCAAAGCAATGGCTGTTGAGTAAAATTGCCCTCCCCTCTCCTTGTTTTCACACAGCTTTTGTTGTTGTTGTTGTCCTTTTCCTCACAATATCTGCACAGAGCGGTGTAAATTTCAATATCGTTGATGTTTCCAGACACTTATAGATTCCAGCTGTCTGTCCTTCCCTCTGCAGTGCTACCCAACACTACAAAGGAAAAAGGAAGAAAGATAATGTAACTGGTTCCCTAATCTCTATTTATATGGAGGTAACAAGAGGTAAATTTTATTATGAAAATCCTATTGACAATTTTAGTTTTATGAAAACCAGAAATTCTCAGAAAGCAATGCTTAAACAGTCCCAGTTGACTGTATTGTTTTGGAAAAGATGGGTGATTCAGCTTAGTTGTGCAGAAACTTCCAACTCCATGCTCCAGAACATCAGTGTAGGGATGTAGAACAGCACAAGAGGCATAGGAGGACATTTGTAAAGTGGGAGGGGGAAATGGCTTCACAGGTCATCTCAACAGTCTAGCATTTCCTTATCATACCGCTTTCTGAAGGAGACCTCTGCCAGTCTTAACTTTAAAATTTCATTGTTCTTGTGTGTGTGCCTCTGTGTGTGTGTGTGAGAGAGAGAGAGAGAGAGAAAGAGAGAGACAGAGACAGAGAGACAGAGACAGAGAGACAGAAATATAGATACAGACAGACAGAGACAGAAACAGACAGAGAGACAGACAGAGACAAAGATGCATATGACACTAGAGAACACTGTCAGGAGTCATTTCTCTCCTACTATCACGGCTTCAGAGGGTTAAGCTTAGGTTTTCCAGCTTGTGCTCTTACCCACAAAGCCATCTCACAGGTCCCCGCCATCTTAACCGTAATTTTAAAAAAAATTACACAAGCTTCCTTTCCTGTTTCATTGTTGGTGCTGTTTTTAAATAGGGTCTCACTCTGTAGCCCAGGATGACCTGACTCATGATGCTCCAGCTTCAGCTATCTGCTGTGAAGACAAGTGTGACCCACCCCACTTCCGTCCTCCCTTCTTCCTCTGTCTCCCTCTCTGTCTCTGTCTCTCCTCTGCCTCTGTCTCTCTGTGTCTCTGTGTCTCTCTGTGTCTCTCTTCTGTCTCTGTCTCTTTGTCTCTCCCTACTCAATTTTTTCTCTACCTTACTGTCTCTTCCTGAAAAATGTAAAATCGTTCTGTATTGCCCTACTGACCCAGTGGCCCTGGGGTAATCCTCCTGTCTCAACCACCTTCATAGCGATGCTTGCCATTTTTAATTACTTGGGTGTTTTTGACTTTTAATTTGATGGTGAGGAGGGACAAAAAGCCCGTGTAAAACAAGGAATGAGAAGATCTTACTGAATTCCTCCATCATGAAAGGCTTCTATAACCATGTAGCTAAATGGAGAAAAAGCTGTATTAAATGTCTGCATGAAGATAACACACAGGATACCCATACCTTGAAATAAATATATATCAATTAACCAATTCGTATATACTATGAATATCTCCTGTATGGGTACCATTGTCCTGCACTTTCTAAACGTGGTTATCCTTCATTGAAATTTTTATTTATCGACTTCAAGAAATACACATGAAGGTAATAAGGGATTGTCTATCTAGGGAACTACAACTCAAATAAATGTATTCTATTTTGAACTTTTATATTTAAAATAGAAGGAACACAAATGTATATTATGTTTAAAACCATAGAAACACCCCCCAAAAAACAATACAGTACAGCCATAGAGAAGAAATACCGTAGTAGGATCTTCACTAAAGGATTAAGTGATCTCAAACTGGTTTGAGTCAGCAAGGACAGATTTAATAAGTGGCACATATTCTTTCCAAATAGCCAAATTAGGCTTCCTTTCTTCTTTCTCAAATACCAGTGAAACCAGCCTCTTTCCTTAACTAAATGCCAATGCAAGGATCCTCCTATATTAGGGTAGACATCTGTTGAGAACTTCACAGTTTTTCTCAGCCCTGCACTTTTCCCAGCGCATATGTCATACACACAGACAACACAGTGTCTTTGGGAAATTGAGGTCGGGAGGGAATGTGGCACTCTGTCTCCCAGGCTCCCTAGTATGTTATTTCACCTGCTGGGTACAGAAACTTCTCTGCTGAGTTCAATGAAGAAAGTGTTTCCTTGATGACTCACACAGGGGTTCTTGCTCCCAAGGGTCAGAGTGGTGACCCTTCCATGACACAGACTTAGAACATCCACCAGGGAAAGCTGACATTATTGCTGCCACCCATCCTTCTGGTCGTCATTGTTCTGACTTACAGGTTCAAACCACAGCCAGCTTGTTCTAATGAAATTACAAAAAAGGTAGTCTACTCAAACTGTAAAACAGACTGATGAAAAAATTAGTAAAAAGAAAAGAAAAATTCCACTTGAACCCCATATCCTGATCTGAAGTAACATGACACAGCATTTTTTCTTGGCAGCTTCGTACAATCCACATAGGTGCACTGTCTCCATTTAGACTGACCACCACCACTGCCAGTTGCTCTTTAAGCCCAGTGCTCACTTAGTCTTTCCAAGAGCCCTAAACTGCGTTTATTTACTCATGGAAGAGGGGCTGTGTTCCTATGGAGAACAGAGCACAGTTTGAGAGACTTATCTCTCTCCTTTCACCATGTGGGTTCCAGGAATCAAACTCAGGTAGTTGGGATAGTTAGCAAGCCATCTCGCCAACCTTCCTTTTGACACGTCACACTAACATCTGGCATACGTTAATGGAGCAGATATCCCATGCCATGCTTGGTACCATCTGAGTTGTCAGAGCTAAGGGGGGGACAAGTGTATGTGCCTTCTAATCATGATGCTTCCAGATACGAGACTCTCATTTTTTTTTGAAGTATTTTTTAAAACATGTAATGGAAACTGCAACAGGTGAAGGGTGAGTCAGTTGAGAGCTAAATAACAGTTCTGATCCACTCAGGAATCTAGGGAGGTATCCTTGATGAGTTGACCTTGTATCAAGTGATGAAGCTCAGAATAGAAACAATTAAAATTTTTATTGGAATTTGCATAACAATTTTTTCATTTAATGATGATACCTCTGAGTTCCCATATCAAACCTGATGTTATTATTGGGAAGTGAATAAGTAGGTACTCATGGAAAAGAAAAATTAGTTTAAAAATCAGGTCTGCTGCTGGGGGGTATATGTACTTATATTTCTGTGATTTACATTTTTCTGCATTTTGTCTTCACCTACCTCTTTTTCCATCTCTGACAGCGAGAGAGTGTGAAACCAAAATCTTTGATGTTTTATCAGAAGAGATGTTTTATCAGAAGATATTCGTTTCCTACTTGACTGTTTTTCCCATATGTTCTCTCTCTCTCTCTCTCTCTCTCTCTCTCTCTCTCTCTCTCTCTCTCTCTCTCTCTCTCTCTCTGTGTGTGTGTGTGTGTGTGTGTGTGTGTGTGTGTGTGTGTGTGTGCTGTGCTAGAATGTACATGTGGAGGTCAGAGAATAACTTGTGGTAGTTGACTCTCTCCTACTCCCATCATGTGGGTCATTGAGGACAGAACTCAGCTTGTCAAGCTTGGAAGCAAGTACATTTAGTCACTAAACCTTTTTTACCAGCCCTCTTACTGGATTCTTAGGTGATCATGGATCTAGACCTTATGCCTTGTGAGAACGTTCTAGAGCACAGTGAAGCGATGATCCTAGAATCAGATGACCAAGTGTCAACCTCATGCTATCATTGATAAGCTCCTGGATCCTAGACAACCAGTATCCACTCTGTGGCTTCAATCACCTTTGTTTTAAAATGAAATTGTTTCCCAGCTTAGAGAATTTTTATGAGAATATTTTGTAACAAAGACTTGTGGAATATTGTTATGTCCCAGATACTCTTCCAAGAACATTTGAGCAAATAATTTTTTATGAGTTTTTTGTTTTGTTTTGTTTTTGAGATGGGATCCCATGTAGCCCAGGCTGGACCTCAAGCTCACTAGTTAGCTGAGGATGATTTTGAAATCTCTATCTTCCTGTCTCTACATCCTGCATTCTGGAATTACAGGTGAGCACTATCACTCCCAACTTTCTTATAACATTTTAACGCCACACTTTGTACATAAAGAGATGAAGTACTGAGAAGCTTAAGTTTTCAGGCCAAGACCACACAGCTGGAAGGGACAGAATCAAGCCAATCCCACAACTTGCTCTTTCTGCTGCTTCCTTCATGGTCTTTAAACATGTAGAAGACACCAAAGGAGTGTCTGAAGCTCATTAGTGCCCTGGTCCAATGTCTCAGCTCTTATAGAAGTCACTGGAGGATTCCTCCCACCAGATGCTCTTCTCTCCACAGAGACTGGTCCCTGTCTTCCTTCCCCTTCCTCTCTTACTTTCAGGTTCAAACAAGCTCTTCTCTCACTTGTTGTCCTTTCTTCTCTCCCCTCCCCTCTCACTATCCCTCTCTCTCTCTTCCTCTCATAGTCTCACTTATTCCTTTTAACACAGAAATAAGTGGTGGTTACTTCTTTGCTTATTTATTTTGTTTTTGTTTTTAGTTTAAGTTTGAATACTAGAACCTTACAGCTTTTGGTAGTATCTGGGTTAAATGTAACGTGATTTGTACAAAGATTCTAAAAGCCTTTGCTGGCATTCCCAGAGAATACCCTAGGTCCACTGATTTTCCGTCATCTGAAGTAATCTCAAACTGTCTTCTCCACGAGACCTTGGTGCATAAGTTTACACTATGGTGTGAACAAGCTACACTGAATTTTTAAGATGGCTCCAAAATAAGCCTTGGTCATATGCAAGTGTTTTCTGAGGAATGCCCACTCTGTAAGGGGGAACATGATGTACTACAGTTTCTCATTGAAAGTGAATTTCAGTAAGATATTATCACTTACTTAACACCACCAGGAAATTGAAATAATGAAGTCTTCAGTGTTTGCCAAAGATTCTGTGTTGATTTAGAATTGGTTGTTTTTCCATATATTCAGGGAATTACTTGGAGTGCTTTTTCATGAAGTAAAGTTGGAGTTTAAGAAAGTTTAAATATAGACTTCAGTACAGGAATTAAGAGAAAGAAAGAGTTGAGAAAAGGACATTTGAACATATCCTGGAGTGGACAAGGGCTTCTCAAAAGAGAGGCTCACTACATGAGTACTGGAATATACTGTTTCATATGTATAGAAAAAAATATCACATTTCCAAAATAGTAGAACCTGTTTCCATAAGAAATTTTGCAATTTTTCCAACAAGTGTTTTAAAAATCAATTGGATAATCTCTTTTCCTTCCCCAGAAAGTCACTGTGGATTCTTGATTCTGGAGTGTGAGTGAATTCTTCTTATATAAATGATTTTATTTCATTTCGTCACAAAATCCAATAAAACATTATCTCCTCACAAAAAGCTATAATATTGTAGTCCTCCTGAAAAAGACATTTATAATTAATCTGAGGTTTCACACATATTTAATCTATTAGTAGAAAATTTTCCCATCTGGTCTCTAATTATCTTGCAAAAGTTTGGGAAGAGCCTTTTAAAAACTTTAGCTGTGGGTTAATCTATTCTGTTGATGGCTCTTCATTGAGAACAAAGAGGAAGAATGTGCCTCCTGAAAGTTTTCGGCTGGAAAAGAGCTGGGCGCCAGTAGTCTTCATACAAGGGGTTGTTTTATCAGTGAAAGACACACACCCTCTGCCTTGGGTCTTCACAAAGGAATTTCCAACCTTCTAAATATGATTTGAGTTTAACATTGTTTTAAGACTTATGAGAATTGAGTAGCATCTCAGCATCTTCTAGTCCTGCCTGAACTACAAAGGAACATAATGCTATGAGTCTTGAGAGAGAAGTGAGGCTGATTTTGCTAAAACATCTGAGGTATACTCTTTCTAAAGAGTAGCACCTAGTCTTCCACAAAGTCGCTGTTTCCAGAAGAATCCCCAATCCCTAGTTTTAAAAGAGGCTTAGGCACTACAGCTAAGATCAAACAAGGCAGCTCTGGGTCCAGAATATGGGGTGTGTGTGTGTGTGTGTGTGTGTGTGTGTCTGTGTGTGTGTGTCTGTGTGTGTGTGTCTGTGTGTGTGTGTCTGTGTGTGTGTGTCTGTGTGTCCACACATGTGTGCACATGCTTGTGCATTCGTGCACACACAGGTGTGAATGTTGTTGTTTGTGCAAGTGTGTATATATGTGTGCTTGCCCACCTGCAGAGGCTTGAAGACAACCTTTGACTTAGCACTTTCTAGGCACTGTTCACTTTTCTTTTCTTTCTTTTTTTTTTTTTAAGACAGGCTCTCTCACTCACCTTAGCCTGGCTGAGCAGTGATCCCCAGGGACCAACTTGTATCCATCTCCTTGGATTGCAAGCATGTTTAATTCTTGGAATCTTATCCGGGTTATTTTCTCATGTGTTCTGAGAATCAAATTTGAGTCCTCAAGCAGTTTATCTATTGAACTATCTCCCCAGCCCCTCTGTGTTCCTAAACATTCTTGCTTTTCCAATTCCCAGTTCATTGCACTCAACACACACACACACACACACACACACACACACACACACACACACACA
>CABHPR010124914.1:0-44610 GCA_902168415.1 Peromyscus melanophrys
GGGGGGGGGGCTAGTTGCATTTGGTTCTTTACTAGGTCTCTTGGGCTATCCAGCCTCTGGTTCCTGGCCATCCAAGCAGTGCCAGGAGTGGGCTCCCTCTCCTGGTGTGGGTCTCAAGTTGGACTAGTCATGGGTTGGCCACTCCCACAAGTTCTGCTCCACCTTATACCCACCCTCTTCTCTCCTATTCCACACAGCTGACCTCCTAGCAGTCTGTCCTTGTAGAGGTATCAAGAGGTATAAGGCCTGTGAGTATGAGACAAAACTGGTTCATGCTGATCAATTTCTTTGATGAACAATAACAACAACAACAAAAAAACGTTTACAATTCTCTACAATGCCAATTCATGAACACAGATGAAAGCAACAATAACCCTTCTCCAATACACTTGTTTGACAATATTGACATTTTACTTTCTATAGTTCAGATTTCAGAATTGGTTATTTTAACCTATCTTATACATGACCCCTCCCCCAAAGGATAACCTCTTCCTCAATACATATAGTGCGTTTATACTGATGCCAAATAGGTCTTAAAATAATATGGGCAGCTACTTGGTACATCTTTGTGTAACCAACTTTTCTTATTGTTCTCACCAAATACATGACAAGAAACAACTTGAGGGAGCATGGAGTTTATTTGAGATCAAAGCTTGGGGAGATACCACCCATTATAGTAGGGAAGGCATGACAGGGAAAATAGATTGTAGCTGGGGCAGCAGAATCATTAGGCTGATTGGCCATATCTTGGTGGACCAGGCAGCAGAGAAAAGAGAATGCTGACACTCAGCTGGTTTTCTATCATTCTCCTTTTTATTTACCCAGAAACTGTGCCTATGGGATAGTGTCACCTTCATTCAGGATGGATTTTCTCTCAGTTAATTCTCTCTGGAAATGTCCTCATTGGCAGGCTCAGGTGTGCCTCTTTGGTGATTCTAAATACAGTTAACTAACAATTAATTAATCATCACAATCTTAGACGCTGGCTACTTTTATTCTACCCAAAAGAATACCAAAGTGGGATGACTAGGTTTGCTGCCCAAGTGATATGTATGAATCCTTTGCAGATCATTTTTAAAATGGGTACCATAGCACATGGATGATAGTCAGAGGATATTTTGTAGGTGTCAGTTCTCTCCTCCACCACATGACTTCTGGGATCAAATGGGTCATCCAGCTTCACAATCATCATTTTAAGAGCTGAGCCATCAACTCACCAGCCCCTGTGAACATTCTTCTAAGAGAGAACAGCTATGGCATAGCTTTCTTACTTTGATGTAATAACTAAAAATGCTCAGTTTTATTTACTTTAGCCAGACTTTATCCCAAAGAGAAAGAAAGATAGTAATACTGTTCCTCCCTTCTCCTTTCTTTTATATTCTGCATCCAACCTTACTGGATACAAGGAACAAATTAAGGTTATGTTTAAACCCTAAGAATGAACATTTAATGGTCAAGATTTTCTACACTTGATCTTAGTCCAAAAGCTGAGAAGTGTTGGTCAAGATTTTCTAATGATACACTTTCCTATCTCAATCTACTACTTATGTTTACAATCTTAGGAATAATTCTACAGAATCCTTCTAATTAAACAAATAATGACAAGGGGCTCAGAACTTAGGGAAGTATAAAAGGAGTTTCACTAGCCTACTGGAATGTGTAGTAAAAACAAAGTAATTATGATCACTTCCAACTGAACACTTCCACTGTTGAGAATTAAAGCAATGGGACCCAAGAGCTGGACTAAAGGAGTGTAAAAACAGAAAGACTGAGCAAATCACATCAAGTCCGAAAATCTTTTTCTTCGGATACATTCCTAGCTCTCTGAAAAGAAAAGGGGCACAGCTTGAGACCATGCACAGATCAAACAATGAAGTTAATTTTTAAAAGGGCAGGGTGTTGATACAAGATTTGGGGGTGGGGTGTAAGTGGTTTGACATCATTTCAATGTACTTGACTCTACCTACTATACTATTCTCAAAAAGGTGATCAATACCAGGGCTCTAACCAGGGTCAGATATCTGGCAATTCAGGTAGCTTTAGTAGAATGACCAATATGCTCTTCACATTTCCTCAAAATCTAGTCATTCCTGTCAAGATTCTAAGAATCTCTTCTCTTCAAGCCTCTTGGCCACTTTCACTCCAGTGTCTGCATCATCCATTTTTCTCCCCGACCAAGGATTACACTTGACAAACACATTCTGACAGTCTACATTGCTCAAGACGTGACACTTAACACTGAAGATGAATAAGAAGCATCTGCACCTTTTAAGAACTTGTAACCTATATTGAGAATTTACACTTAGATTATTGACAGTAGCCTCACTTCATCATATTTTTAATTCCCCTGCCATCCCTACCACCACCTAATGGTTAATGTGTAACCATATAACCTATGCTTCATTCTGAGAACTCAGATCGCTCTTTTGCCAGTAAAATTTTCTTGGCAAAAATCAATGGTCATTTCTCAGATTACATTCTTCAGCAAACACCTACCTTAATAGAATTAAAAGATATGTCACCATCCTCCATCAATCCAAACAACCCCATATGTTAGCGTATATCAAGATATTGACAAGCACCCCATATGGGCAAATTTGCCCCTCCTGAGAATCACTAACCTGTATCTGTAACTAAAATATTCTCTCTATAATCTTAGTGTGTCATGCTTGAAAAGTAATTTTCATAAAGCATACTGACTCTAAACATATGCCTACTGTTAAGAATATCTGGGGCATGTTACCGAAGATGGTCTTTTCATGTTTAGGCAAACTTTTGTTTAAGTCTCCAAATATGCCAGATACCTCACCTTTACTCCATTCCACTGTCTAGGGTGAGAAGACTGACCTAATGTACTAGACACATATCACTACCTGCCAACTGGGCTTGGCTAGCAGGAATCACTGCAGTGATCAGGAAAGATAGGAGTGAGGAAGGAGATTAGGGGTAATGTTAAAGCCCATGGCTCTCTCTAGAGGAATAGGAAATACTATCTGGGTCCACATACTCATGATCAAGAGTCTTAGGTATATATCCCTCTTTCAGAGGAAGACATCCCTGCGGTTAGGTGTCCTAGAATTCTTGCAGTTTCTCTTATTATTTCACTACTGTCTGCCCACATTTTTGTAAGTCATCTCTTCAGCAGATACAATTACTCCCACTGCCACCTTATTCCTGGTGTAATCATGGCTGAGACATCAAATAAATTTTTAATGTCTTGCTTGACCCTCTTGAAATCAGACTCACAAGAAATATCACATTTTGAAAACCCTAAGCTTTTAAGATTTGTAAACTACATGTACTATGAACTTTCTTTAAAGAATAATAATCCTATGATACATCTCTCTTACTCTGACATATTATCCAAAATGTTCAAAGCTATATTTATTTTAACCAGAATTTATTTATTACAAAGAGAAAGTAAGTAGACTATCATCTCACTCACAAGGTCTTAAAGTCATTACATGTGACTATTACTATACATTAACTACATGATTATGTTTCCATGCACAATGAAACTGGTGAGGACATGAAATTTGTTTGTTTTCCTCACATGAAATCATATCCTGCAACAGTTTCTTTAGCAAAGAATATATGTACAAGAAACTGTCAACAGTTAAGAATGTTACAAAACCAATAACATTAAGGGCACACAACACAAAGCCATCCGAAGTGCAGTTACTTCTGTATTTTCTTATTTGATATGTGTTATCAAGAGATTCTGCCACCAGAAGAAAAATAAACGCTTCACTCTAAGGTGAATATAAACCCTTAGGAAAACAGCTGTATACCCATCAAGATTATTTTTCACAAGTAGCCAACATGAAATAAAATTGACAAGAGAGACAGGAAGAAGAGTAGGTGGAGTTAGAATAGAAGGAAATGAGGAGGCTCAACAAGAATTAATTACTGGTAATTACACATGCTACAGCCTCTCTTCTTTCTCCACCCTCTAGCTAATCAACAGTGGGAACAGATGTGGTCTGTGGTATTGGGGAGGGGGAGATGCTTAACAGCTGTTTGGAGAACATGCCATTAAAAAGCAGCCTTGTCCACAGAAACCCAAGTGTTTTCTGTTTGAAAGAAAAGGAGTAATGAATAACGACCACAGGCTTACTTTGAACTTTAGTTCTTGGAGGGCAATGGAAAGTCTTTATCCTGATTTCTGATATACTATGGCAACAGCTATTTACAAGAATGCCTCAATACTTCTATCTCTTCCACATGTTATCCAAATATTCCTGAAACCAGCACAAAACTTAAACTACTCATTATTAAGTAGAACATGATAAATCTTACCTTAGATTTGGTTTATCAAAGCAGGGTTAGTCAGTGTAACAGCCCCGGCTCTCCTGGAGCTAGCTTTGTAGACCAGGCTAGCCTCAAACTCACAGAGATCTGCCTGCCTCTGCCTCCTGAGTGCTGGGATTAGTGATGTGGTTAGGAGGTGTATGTATACATAAAATGTTTGAGAACATGAATATTCATATACATTTGTAGTATACAAAGCTAATTTCTCATATCTACTCTTAAGTTAAACTTGCACTCTCTAAAATTCACTTCTATGTATTTTGGTGGGCAACTTAAAAATTTCATCCAGTTTCAGAATATAAAAAAATCTACTAGCTATGATTAAATCCTGAGACAGATGATGCCAGAGTTGAGAATGGGAAGAAGGTAAAAGCTAATGTCAGACAGAATATGCATCAAGATTTTTAGAGTTTAAGCCTGGTCTACGTAGTGAATTCCAGGCCAGGCCAGCCAGAGCTAGCTAAACAATTTTTGAAAAGATTTTTAAAATGAAGGCACATATTGATGACATCCAAATATCAGGAGCAAAGGTCATAGAAGATGTGAGTAGGATGCTCCAAGCAATGGACAGCCAACAGTTTCTGAGTTTGAAAATCAGAAAACTAATGAATATTAAAAAGACAACCAATCATGGTGGAGGAGCAGAAATGTCTCAAAGCATGCTTATTATTGACAAAAAAAATTTTTTTATTAAGCAAGGGCAATATGTGAAAAAAATCATTTATTACTAAACCAAAGAGTATAAATTAAAGGGTCATTTGTACAACACTTACAACTTTTTTTTATGTGCATTGGTGTTTTGCCTGCATGAGAGTGTTGAGTACCCTGAAATCGGAGTTACAGACAGTTGGGAGCTGTCATATGGCTGCTGGGAATTGAACCCAGGTCCTTTGGAAGAACAGCCAGTGCTCTTAACCACTGAGCCATCTCTCCAGCCATTTAGAACTTATTTCAGTAAATGTAAACACTTTATTCCTAAGGGTTTCCATAGATACACTCCTAACTTTAGTACCTCTACAGCTATAGTTCTCATGAGGTCTAAAATTCGAGAGCTTCAATTCTACACATATGACAGTTTTCACAAACCTCTTGCTCCTGATGATAAAAAGACTGTACCCTTTCTTTGCAATTTACCAGGATAAAGCTATTCTTTTTGGTGTGCATGGCAAACCCACCTTTTGATCCCTAGAAATAATGTTAATTACCTGCAAAAGAACATGTAAGAAGTTTAAATTAATCCTTCATCCTGAATTATGTTGCTTTTCTGCATTAGCAAAGACACATTGCCATGCAAAATAATGAGGTGGTTTTTTTCCCTGATAGAGAGTATATTTGGGAGAAATGGGAGTTTCTGGCAAAAAATAAAGGCTTCATTACTTCAGATTTAAATGTAAATTAGGCACTCAGCAGCTTGCAAGTTAGGACAATTTTTCTTACACAAGATAAGATGAATTATATTTTATTCCTTAGTTTTTAACAAGAGTCACTTCCTTAGACATACCTAACCCTTAAACAAAGGCGTTCTTTGTCAAAGCTAGGGAAATGTTTTTATTACTGATGTTCTTTAAATATGAATAAAAATCTCTTTTCTATACTCACACTCATAACAAGCTGTTACTCTGGCAAAGAATATCTAAAATGAATATAGAAATAAAAAGAGGAATATTTGCTTTCTATGTGAACACTACACATATCACCAACTAATAGAAAGCTGCTTTTTTAAAAAAAAACTATGAATACTAAAAAAGTATCTTTCCATTTATCTATGCCTTTTGCAATTTCTTTCATCACTCATCACAGATTTTAATGTACACATCATCTACCATCCTTGGTTAAATTTGTACTTCAGCAGTTTTTGTGGTCCTGGAAATGGAACTCAGGGCCTTCCATATCCTGGACCTTCCATATCCTATACCAGCATGTTACATCCTGAATATGTATTTTATTCTTTTGCTGTTGTTGCAAATGAACAGCTCTCTTACAGTCTTTTTCAGATAATTTGTTATTAGTGCATGGAAACACAACTAATTTTTGCATATTGATTTTTGTATCCTATAACTTTACTGAATGCATTTATTAGTTCTAGCATTATAGTGGAGTCTTCGGAATATTCTATTTATGAAAGATCACATTCTCTGAGAAGACAGTTTGGTTTCTTCCTTTCTCATTTGGATATCTTCTGTTTCTTTCTCTTGCCTAATTGTTCTGACAAGGACTTGTAGACTTAGGTGGAACACAAGTGACAAGGGTAGGAATCTTCATCTCCTTCTCAATCTTAGGAGGACTTGCTGAGTATAATGTTACCGATTGGGAACAGGTAAGCCCCCATCTCCAAACTGGGCAGACCAGGTCTCTAGGCCCTAGACATTCCGTGCCCCTCCACCCAGCCATTGGAGCCCCATGGACATGCAGCTACCTGCCTCTTCCCTGCCCCCTCACCAAGAAAACCATCACCTGCAACACCAGCGACCAGCAGAGTCATAAGCCTACCCTGCACTGATTGGGAACAGAATCCATCAGCACCAATGGAACAAGAGCCTGGATTAGACTAAGAGCTCCCATTAGACCAAGAGTATCAATCGGACCAAGAGAGACTCCCTCAGACACAGACACCACTTGCACAGAGTAGAGGAAGAGATGGGTAGATGCCAGTGCAAAAATACAGTCAACAACATAAAAACCAATATGGCACCATCAGAACCTAGTGGTTCTACATCAGGAAGATGTGAACATCCCAATGCAAAAGAAACAGAAGAAATCGACCTTAAAAATGACTTTAAGAAGATGATAGAGGCCTTTAATAAGGAGGAAATCAAAAATCCCCTTAAAAAATCGAAGACAAGACAAAAAATTGTAAGAAATCAATAAAGAAATTGAGGAAAAGACGAACAAAAATTGGGAGAAACAAATAAATCCCTTAAAGAAAGCCAAGAAACAGCAATTAAACAGGTGAAGGAAACAGTCCAAGATTTGAAAACTGAAATTGAGGCGATAAAGAAGACATAAACTGAGGGAAGGCTGGAAATGGAAAATCTGAGTAAACGAACAGGAGCTACAGATGCAAGCAGAACCAACAGAATGCAAGAGATGGAAGAGAGAATCTCTGGCATTGAAGATATGATAGAGGAAATAGATTCATCAGTCAAAGAAAACACTAAAGACAAAAAAGACATAACACGAAATATCCAGGAAATCTGGGACACCATGAAAAGACCAAACCTAAGAATAATAGGGATAGAAGGAGAAGAATACCAACTCAAAGGCACAGAAATTATAGTCAACAAAATCACAGAAGAAAACTTTCGCAACCTCAAAAAGGAAACACCTATGAAGATACAAGAAGCTTACAGAACATCAAATAGATGGGATCCAAAAAGAAGTCGCCTCGTCACATAATAATCAAACCACTAAACACACAGAATAAAAAATAATTAATAATTAATAAAAAATATTAAGAGCTGCAAAGGAAAAAGGCCAAGTAACATATAAAGACAGACCCAACAGAATAACACCTGACATCTCAATGGAGACGCTGAAAGCCAAAAGGTCCTGGACAGACATTATGCAGACACTAAGAGACCATGGATGCCAACCCAGACTATTATATCCAGCAAAACTCTCAATTCCCATAGATGTAGTAAACAAAATATTCCATGATAAAACCAGATTTAAACAATACCTAAACACAAATCCAGCACTACAGAAAGCACTTAAAGGAAAAATTCAACCTAAGGAAGTTAGATAAACCCATGAAAACACAGTCAATAGATAATCCCATACCAACAAATAGCAAAGAAGATAAACATACAACACTACCACAAAAAGATAACAGGAAATTAACAATCACTGGTCATTACTATCCATGAATATCAATGGTCTCAATTCACCTATAAAAAGACACAGGCTAACAGAATGGATACAAAAACAAGATCCATTCTTCTGTTGCATACAAGAAACACATCTCAGCTTCAAAGACAGACCCTACCTCAGAATAAAAGGCTAGGAAGACTTTCCAATCAAATGGATTTAAGAATCAAGCTGGTGTAGCTATCGTAATATCTAATAAAATAGATTTCAAACTAAAATCAATCGAAAGAGATTGGGAAGGACATTACATATTTATCACAGGGAAAATCCGACAAGATGAAGTCTCAATTCTGAATATTCATGCCCCAAACACAAGGGCACCTACATTTGTAAAAGCAACATTACTAAAGCTTAAATCTCACATCAAACACCATACACTAGTAGTGGGAGACTTCAACACCCCACTCTCACCAATGGACAGGTCTGCCAGACAGAAACTTAACAAAGAAATAAGGGAACTAACAGACATTATGACTCAAATGGACTTAATAGATATCTATGGAGTATTCCACCCTAACAAAAAAGAATATACCTTCTTCTTAGCACCACATGGAACCTTCTCCAAAATCGAGCACATGCTTGGTCACAAAGCAAATTTCAACAGATACAAAAAATTTGAAATAACCTCCTGTATCTTATCAGACTACCATAGCTTAAAGTTAGATTTCAACAACAACAAAAATTACAGAAAGCCTACAATCTCATGGAAACTGAATAATGCCCAACTGAATCACCAATGGGTCAAGGAAGAAATAAAGAAAGAAATTAAAGATTTCCTAGAATTCAATGAAAACGAATATACAACATACCCAAACTTATGGGACACTATGAAAGCAGTGCTAAGAGGAAAACTCATAGCTCTAAATGCCCACATAAAGAAATTGGAGAAATCTCACACTAGTTTCAGTTAACAGCACAACTGAAAAGCTCTAGAACAAGAAGCAAACTCACCCAGGAGAAACAGATGCCAGGAAATTATCAAATTGGGAGCTAAAATCAATAAAATGGAAACAAAGAGAACAAAACAAAGAATCAATGAAACAAAGAGCTAGTTCTTTGAGAAAATCAACAATGTAGACAAGCCCTTATCCAAATTAACCAAAAGGCAGAGAGAGAGCATCCAAATTAACAAAATCAGAAATGAAAGGGGAGACATAACAACAGAAAACGAGGAAATCCAGAGAATAATCAGGTCCTTCTTCAAAAACCTGTACTCCACAAAATTGGATTATCTAAAAGGAATGGACCATTTTCTGGATAAACACCACATACCAAAGTTAAATCAAGACCAGATAAACTATTTAAATAGACCAATAACCCCTAAGGAAATACAAACAGTCATTAAAACACTCCCAACCAAAAAAAGCCCAGGATCAGATGGTTTCAGTGCAGAATTCTACCAGATTTTCAAAGAAAAGCTAATTCCAATACTCTTCAAATTGTTCCACACAACAGAAACAGAAGGAACATTACCAAAATCGTTTTATGAGGCTACAGTTACCCTAATACCTAAACCACACAAAGATGCAACAAAGAAATAGAATTATACACCAATCTCCTTCATGAACATTGATGCAAAAATACTCAATAAAATATTGGCAAACTGAATACAAGAACACATCAAAAAATTATCCACCATGATCAAGTAGGCTTCATCCCAGGGATGCAAGGCTGGTACAACATACAAAAATCTGTCAATGTAATACACCATATAAACAAACTGAAAGAAAAAAAAAACACATGATGATCTCATTAGATGCTGAAAAAGCTTTTGACATAATCCAACACCCCTTCATGATAAAGGTCCTTGAGAGATCAGGAATACAAGAAACATAACCAAACATAATAAAGGCAATTTACAGCAAGCTAACAGCCAACATCAAATTAAATGGAGAGAAACTCAAAGCAATTCCACTAAAATCAGGAACAAGACAAGGCTGTCTGCTCTCTCCACATTTATTCAATATACTACTTAAAGTTCTAGCTAGAGCAATAAGACAACAAAAAGAGATCAAGGGGATACAAATTGGAAAGGAAGAAGTCATACTTTCACTATTTGCAGATGATATGATAGTATACATAAGTGACCCCAAAAATTCTACCAGGGAACTCCTACAGCTGATAAACACCTTCAGAAATATGGCAGTACACAAGGTTAATTCAAGAAAATCAGTAGCTTTCCTATATACAAATGATAAACGGGCTGAGAAAGAAATCAGAGAAACATAACCCTTTACAATAGCCACAAATAATATAAAGTATCTTGGGGTAACTCTAACTAAGCAAGTGAAAGAACTGTATGATAAGAACTTCAAGTCTCTGAAGAAAGAACTTGAAGAAGATATCAGAAAATGGAAAGATCTCCCACGTTCATAGATAGGTAGGATTAACATAGTAAAAATGGCAATCTTATCAAAAGCAATCTACAGATTCAATGCAATCCTCATCAAAATCTCAACACAATTCTTCACAGACTTGGAAACAACAATACTCAACTTCATATGGATAAACAAAAAACACAGGATAGCTAAAAGAATCCTGTACAATAAAGTAAACTCTGGAGGCATCACAATCCTTGACGTAATAAAAAAAACAGCTTGGTGTTGGCATAAAAACCCACGTGTGAGCCAGGCAGTGGTGGTGCATGCCTTTAATCCCAGCACTCGGGAGGCAGAGGCAGGCAGATCTCTGTGAGTTCGAGGCCAACCTGGTCTCCAAAGCGAGTTCCAGGAAAGGCACAAAGCTACACTGAGAAACCTATCTCGAAAAGAAAAAAAAAAAAAAACCCTACATGTGGACCAATGGAATCGAATTGAAGACCCTGACATTAACCCACACACCTATGAATGCCTGATTTTTGACAAAGAAGCCAAAACTGTACAATGGAAAAAAGAAAGCGTCTTCAACAAATGGGTGCTGGCATAACTGGATGTCAACATGTAGAAGACTGCAAATAGATCCATATCTTTTGCCATGCAAAAAACTCAAATCCAAGTGGATCAAAGACCTCAACATAAATCCAGTTACACTGAACTTGTTAGAAGAGAAAGTAGGAAGCAGTCTTGAACACATTGGCACAGGAGCCTACTTCCTACATATAACATCAGTAGCACAGACATTTAGAACAACAATTAATAATAAATGGGACCTCTTGAAAACTAAGAAGCTTTTGTAGGGTAAAGGACACAGTCAATAAGACAAAACAACAGCCTACAGAATGGGAAAAGATCTTCACCAACCCCACATCTGACAGAGGGCTGATCTCCAAAATAAATAAAGAACTCAAGAAACTAGACAACAAAATAACAAACAATCCAATTTAAAAATAGGCTACAGAGCTAAACGGAGAATTCTCAATGGAAGAATCTCAAATGGCCAAAAGACATTTAAGAAATTGCTCAACATCCTTAGTCATCAGGGAAATGCAAATCAAAAGGACTCTGAAATATCATCTTACACCTGTCAGAATAGCTAAAATAAAAACACTGGACAGCTTCTGTTGGAGAGGATATGGAGCAAGGGGAAGACTCCTACACTGTTGGTGGGAATTAAAACTTGTACAGCTACTCTGGAAATCAGTATGGCAGTTTCTCACAAAATTGGGAATCAATCTTCCTCAAGACTCAGCTATACCACTCTTGAGCATATACCCAGAGAATGCTCAATCATACCACAAGGACACATGCTCAACTATGTTCACAGCAGCATTATTCGTAATAGCCAGAACCTGGAAATAACCTAGATGCCCCTCAACTGAAGAATGGATCAAGAAAATGTGGTACGTATATACAATGGAGTACTACTCAGCAGAAAAAAAAAAATGACATCATGAAATTTTCAGGCAAATGGATGGAAGTAGAAAATATCATCCTGAGGGAGGTAACCCAGACTCAGAAGGACAAACATGGTATGTGCTCACTCATAAGTGGATTCTAGATGTAAAGCAAAGGATAACCAAACTGCAACCCACAGCTCCAGGGAGGCTAGCTAGCAGGGAAGACCCTAGGAAGGAGGAATGGATCGCCCAGCAAAGGAGAAATAGATGAAATCTAGGAGCAAACTGGGGTTAAGGGGTATAATAGAGGGCAAGGGATGTGGGATGAGAACACAGGGGTATGGGAGGTTCAAGCTGGAACAGGGACAGAGTGGGAGAGCAAGGAAAGAGATATCATGATAAATGAAGACATCATGGGAATAAGGAGAAACAGAGTGCTAAGGAAGTTCCCAGGAATCCACAAAGATGACCCCACCTTAGACTACTGGCAATAGTCAAGAAGGTGCCTGAACTGGCCACTCTGGTGATCAGATGGCTGAATGAATACCCTATCTGTCATCATAGAGCCCTCATCCAGTGACTGATGGAAGCAGATGGAGAGATCCACAGCCGAGCGCCAGGCTGAGCTCCAGGAGTCCAATCGATGAGAGAGGAGGGATTCTATGAGCAAGGGACATTGAGATCATGGTGGGAAAATGTACAGAGATGACCATACAAACTAAAGAAAATGCATGAACTATCGACCAATAGCTGAGGAGCCCCCATGGGATGGACCAGGCCTGCTGGATAGGCGAGACAGTTGTTTAGCTTGAATTGTTTAGGGGGGCCCCAGGCAGTGGGATAGGGACCCGTCCCTGGTGCATGAGCCAGTTTTTTGGAGCATAGTGCCTATGGTGGGACACTTTGTGCAGCCTTAGTGCATGGAGGAGGGGCTTGGACCTGCCTCAACTGAATGTACCAGGCTCTGCTGACTCCCCATGGGAGACCTTGCCTTGGAGGATATAGTAATGAAGGGCTAGGTTGGGGGGAAAGCTGGGGGGGGAGGAGAGGGGAATCTGTGGTATGTAAAATGAATAAAAAATCTCTTAATTAAAAAAAAAAGAACCTGACCTCATAGATAGCTTCAAGAAAACGGTGTTTTCTGGCACAATAGGGCAACTGAAAATAGGAACTCAGAACATTGTGATATCATACACAAGACCTGTGCAAGCTCAAGCCAGACAAATTCCAGCATGGTGGGGAATAGGTGGGCATGAAATCCCACCACTATCTGAAGAGATATTGGCATCTGACAGTTGCTGGAAGAGGAAGAAACAATTTTCTTTAATGATGTGACCCCAGGTAGGCTAGCCACACTCAAGAAGCTGTCGAGCAAGACAAATTGAACTCTGATACACTGTTGACTTTGCCAGACTCCATCTCTGCCCAATTGTCAGTCTGTCACATATTTGGAAAGCATAACTCTTAGCAATGTGAGCGTCACAGGGCTCTTGGTGAAGCACAAATGCAGTTTAAATTGATTTTCAAACCACTTTTATCACTGCCTTTCTTGAGTGTGGCAACAAGAGTTGAGGATTTGTTTTTACAGAGCAGAAAGCATTTAGGTTCTCTGCAAATCTGTTGCATTAATTCATGATTACAAGTATAGTTACATTTCTATGGGAATTAATAAAATGAAAAACGGAACAAAAATAAGGTGCAGAGAGATGAAGGAAGATAGATACCCAAAGTCAACCTCTGGCCACCATGCACATGTACAAATATAAACACAAACAAGTACATACATCATGCATACACACACTATAAATAAATTAATGAGAATACTCTTCACATATCTGTATTATCCAAAGCAATCTACAAAGTCAATGAAACTCCTATCAAAATTACATTAGCTTCCCTTGTACAATGATTCCTCAGAGGGGAAGTAGATTATAAGATCCAGAGGCAGTGTATGTCTGCAGTATTTACCAGACATAACGTGGCCATTATACACAGGAACTCACAATGGCTGTGACTCTGTGTGCGAGGTCTGTACAAGATTAAGACAGCCAAAATCACAGCATGAATAAGGGAGAAGTTCATGAAGTCCTACCACTAGTTAAGGAGCTACTGGCAATTAATGGCTAAAGAGGGAGGGACAATCAGTTCTCTTCAGTCATATAACACCTATACCCATGCACCTACTAGCAGTACTAAGTAGACACAGGCTTAAAGGGAGGCACATGAAGTTGGGAGGGAAAAGTGGAGAGGAACTAGGGGAGGAAATGAGGAGTAGATTTAATCAAAGCACATATTCATGTGTGAAATTCTCAAACAATAAAAAATTTCAATAGCTTTATCTACACAAAAAGAAAAGTAAGTTCAAATTTTATATGGCATCTAGACAGCCAAACCAATTCTGGCAAAGTAGAATGAAGGTGGAGGCAACAAATTCCCTGATTTCAAACTATTTCCAAAGTTTCAATAATCAAGGGGGAAGGGAGATTCTTTTGACTATGATCTTTGGAATGATATTTTGGATATAATATCAATAGTTCACACATCAAATTAAACAAGGAAACTACCTCTAACTAAAGGAAACAATTATAAAAAGAAAAGGCAACCTACAAAAAGAGAAGATTATTCACAAACTATATATCTCATATAAGGCATTAGTATTCCAAATAGAGATAAGGAATACATGCGATTGCAAAAAGAATCATACATAGAAGTAACATCATACAGAATGAACAGGCTATATTTAAGAATACACACACACACACACACACACACACACACACACACACACACACACACACACACAAAAATATATATGCATGTAACAAAAATCAATGAAAAAAGAGGCCATGAATTAGAAAAAGAGCAAGAAGGGGTATATGGGTTTGGAGAGAGGAAATGGAGGGAGAAATGATATAATTATATTAGATCTCAAAAAATAAAGAAAAATCAAAGAAATAATCAGATTAAAAACTTAGCAGAGCAAATGACTATTTTTTTCAAAGATAAAGGAATGTTCACTAGGTATACTACAAGACATGTACCATCACTAATCAACAGAGAAATGGAAGCCAAACTACAGTAAGATACACACCTTATACCTGTTAGGGTGGTTATTACCAAAAAAAAAAAAAAAAAAGAAAAGAAAAGAAAAAGAAAAAGAAAAAAAAGATGTAGCAAGTGTTAGCAAGGATACACAGAAGAGGGAACCCTTATACAATGTTAGAAAATATAGTTAGAGCCACGTGGAAGACAGTTTGGAGTCCCCTAACAAATTAAAAACAGAACCATCATGTGATCTCTGGGAATATATTCAGAGGCAGTGAAATAATTATTTCAACGAAATAACTGTACTCACAGATTAAATGCAGCATTACTCACTCAAAATATGGAGACAATCTGCATGACCAATTATCAAAACCACAATGAGACATCATCTCACAAGTTAGAATGGCTATTACCACATTTCAGTACATGAGTTCAAGACCAGCCTGGGTTTAGTAGGAAGCCAACCACATTATTTTAAATAATTGGCTATCATCAAAAAGACAAAAATACCAAATTCAGGAGATGTTAAGGAAAAAAAGCTTTTATACCAAGTTAGTGAGAATGTAAATGAATACAACCACTACGAAAAAGTGTGGATTTTCCTGAAAAATATTGAAAACAGAACTACTATATGATTTAAGAAACCTACTATTGGGATTATATTCAAAGGACATAAAATCAGTAGATCAAAGAGATATCTACATGTCCATAATTATTTTAACATAAGGCTAAGTGAAGTAGGCAAAGCACAAGAGGATAAAATGTGTTCTCATTCATGTAAGATTTTAGAAAACATGTATCAAAATACACTTAGGATTTTGATAAAAGAAAATCCATATGAAATTCTAAAAGAATACATGCACTTATATGAGGGAATAATAGTGTCTACTATAATTAGTCTATGACAATTTATTTTACACTTAAAAATAACTAATGAAGAAGAGCTTGAGGGTTCTTAACATATTAATGTTAATATTTGAGAAGATGGAAATGCTAATACCCTGACTTGATCACAACACATTTGTATATAAATATCAAATTATTACTCTGTACCTCATAAATGAGTACAAATACATAAAATCAAAACTTTTTAAAGATGAATAAATTATGGGTATGTGAAGTACATACAGCACAAGCAGTGATAGATGTGTATTAGTTTAGTTATAGTAATCACTACACAACGTATATATGTTGTAGCTAGAAGTTTTCCTGTGTCCCACCCAGTCCATAGCCGCTCAGACCCCAATAAACATACAGAGGCATATATTAATTAAAACTGCTCGGCTATTAGCTCAGGCCTACCACTGACTAGCTCTTACATTTAAACTCAACCCATTTCTGTTAATCTATATGTTGCCACGTGTTCCATGGCTTTACCTGTGTGCTGTAAGATGCTGCTCCCTGGATGGTGGGCTGGCGTCTACTGACTCAGCCTTCCTCTTCCCAGAATTCTCCTTCTCTGCTTATCCCACCTATACTTCTTGCCTGGCTACTGGCCAATCAGCATTTTATTTATCAGCCAATCAGAGCAACACATTCACAGCATACAGAGCAACATCACCCATCAATATGTGTATTAGTTTGGTTACAATAATCATTAGACAATGTATACATATGTCAAAACATATCACATACCTTGAATACTTACAATCTTCAGTTGTAAATTAGTTTTTTTTTAAAAAGATACTCCTTTGAGGTTTTACTGTCTGAATTTACACAGTGATTCATACAAAATCACTCTAGTATAACTACCACTACATGATTTCCAGTGCAACTAGCTGTCTCTGTTCTATAAGCATGCTTTAATAAAACTCGTCCCATCTTTGACTACGGCATAGTGTTGTTTAACTATAATAAATGTTTCTAGTACATTTGCCTATTCACAACATCCTTTATATATGTTTAAGAAGCAATATTCCTCTGAATGGTTTGCTCTAATCTGACTATATTATAGGAGACTAATCTTTCAACCTGATTGTGCACCCATGGCAAAAATATACTCCTTGGCCATTGGTCTGGATTTTCTCTTTTATTCTCACAGCGTGAACACAAAAAAAGGGGGGTATAGAGGATATGCTTAACATCTTATGGAAATAACTCATACCACTCAAGATTGTAACATACAGTATGAAGCTTTTAATATCAGCTTTACACTTGAGAAATTCTGCAACTGTGAAAAGCCTTTTCAAACTAAACTCCTTGAGTAATATTTCATCTAATGAGAGTACAACTGACCTAAATTTCTGCACCATGGAATTTTAGCTATGTGAATCATTTTTAAAAGTACTGCTGTTCCGCACGCCTTTAATCCCAGCACTCGGGAGGCAGAGGCAGGCGGATCTCTGTGAGTTCGAGGCCAGCCTGGGCTACCAAGTGAGTTCCAGGAAAAGGCGCAAAGCTACACAGAGAAACCCTGTCTTGAAAAACCAAAAAAAAAAAAAAAAAAAAAAGTACTGCTGTTCAAGATTACCCAGGACAACATAGGGACACTCCATCTCAAAAAGAATTACTGTAACTTAGTCACATGTTCTTATGATGGCGGAGCTTTGTTATTTAGTGCAGAACAGTGTGCCTATGCCTATCTTTCTCTGTTGTACTTCAGCATAAAATCCATAGAAGAAAAAAGAAATGAATGTTTTATTATTATATTAATTTCTACTTCAATTTCCATTGCTGCTTATCTGTAAAACCAAACTGCTCACATATTTTAAACTATCTAAGAAGTATAGGTGAATGTATTTAGAAATATTAACCTCAAGGAAAAATCATAAGCAATGGTAAAATTAGTTTATAATCCTCCCTCCCTACACTAAGCATAAGTTGGAGTCTAGAACAATGAGACTCAACATATGGCTAATGAACACTTGAAACATACCTGGCATAACTAAGGAAGCCAATTTTTTATTTGTTTGACAGCATTTCTTTAAAAAGCCCCAAGTGACTAGTGGCTACTATGTCTACTGAGTACTTGAAATGTGGCTGATATGACCGAGAAACTGCCAGTTTAACTTAATTCAGCTAATTAAAATTTAAAAAATGACTTGTAACTACCATACTGGTCAATGTAGATCTAAAACATTGATAGCAAGAAATAATGTATGCAAGGAAAGCTGTTGTCACTGGAATATATTTCAAGGATGAGTAATATTGAGACTGACAAAAAAGTAGAGGATGAAACAGTGCACTTATTAGCTTTAAAACAAGTCAACAAATGGCTTTAAAGGGTAGTCCCCATCCAGAGTCAGAAGGTAATTTTACTTTTCATCTTGAAACAGTGGCTCTCAACCTTCCTAATGCTGTGACTCTTTAATACAGTTCCTTGTTGTTGTAATCCCTAACTATAAAATTATTTTCGCTGCTACTTCAAAATTGCAATTTCGCTGCTGTTATGAATTGTATTGTAAATATCTATGTTTCCGATGGTCCTTTGGAGATCACGACCTGTCTTAAAGGATCAACCTGCAGTTAGGTGCAATGGGTGGTGTATGCCTGTAACTCCAGTACTTGGGAAGCAGAGGCAGGAGAATCAAGAGTTCAAAGTTGGAGTTGGCAACTAAGATCCTCTCTTGAAGGAAAAAAAAACATCAACTTGTCTTTTACAGACAATTTATCCATCAAGAAAATAGGAAAACAATGCAGCAGTTCAGATGGGGAAAAAAAAAAGATTCACCAGGTGTTTTTATGGGGGTGGGTCCATTAACTGAGTTGTGTGTGGTATATATGGAGGTATGTGTGCACATGCATGGAAGCCAGAGAAAGATTTTGGGTGTTCTGCCCTAACACTATCCATTGTAGTCCTTTGAGACTGGGTATCTCATTGAACCTGGCACTAGGCTAGAAGCCAGCATGCCTCAGTAGTCCTCCTGTCTCTGCTCCCAACGGCACCAAAGTTATAGATATGTGCATAGGGGATGCTGGGGATTTGAACTCAGGTCCTCACATTTGCACAGCAATAATTACTACCCATTGAGCTATCACCGCAGCCATGATTCATCCTTTTACAACCAAAAACTTATAGCTGCTAGAGTATAGGTTATAGCTTAATATAAAGCAGAAATGAGGGGGGAGGCTGGAGTGACGGCTCAGTGGTTAAGAACACCAACTGCTCTACCAGAGTACCAGGGTTCAATTCCTAGCACCCACATGGCAGCTAACAACTGTCTGTAACTCCAGGATCTGACACTCTCACACAGACATACATGCAGGCAAAATAGTAATACACATAAAATAAAGATAACTTTTTAAAAAAGAAAGCAAAAAATGGTTACTAATATATCTATGCACTGTATAGCCTAGTAATGAAGTTCAATTTAGATTAATTCTGGTGAAAGGGCTCTATTAGGTTGCTTTCCTATTGCTGTAATAAAACACCATGACCAAGAAACTTACAGAAAGAAGATAGTTCGTTTTGGCTTACAGTTCCAGAGAGTTAATAGTCCATAATGGCAGGGCGAAGGCAGCAGGCAGACATGACATGGCAACTGGAGCAGGATACTGTGAACTTTATATCCTTTACCTTAAGCATGAAGCAGAGTGTGCAACTGGAAATGGCACAAGTCTTTAAACTCTCAAAGCCTGCCTCCAGTGACATCCACCAAGGCTATACCTACTAAATCTCCCCCAAAAAGCATCACCAAGTGAGGACCAAGAGTTCAAATACTTAGGCCTATGGAGGAACTCATTCAAACCACCACAGACTGCTCTGAAAAATTACAGAGCCAACACACATATTTTAATTGTTGCTATCAGTAGTGCTGTTGTGGTTCTTGCCTTCAAGAAATGCATAAATGGGCCCCTGCCAAGGCTTAACATTTTAGTAGCTTATAGACAGTGATAACACTCCATTGATAATGAGAATAAGATAATCATGCCTATCACTATGTCTTAATATTACTTATTGTTCACTTCTTAAAACAGTAACTGAGTGGTACTTCCACACTGTTGGTGAATGGCTGATGTGTAGACAATTGAAGGAATGATAAAATAATCTAGTGATTAAAAATAGCTTACAATTAAAGTGTCTGAATGTCCACTGCACCCGAAGGCATGTGATTTGCCCTTGAAAAAAAACTTTTCAAGTTCTCTGGACCTTTTATAGGAAATTCTAAATACATTCTCTTATCTTTTTTTAAAGTTGGCATTTATGGCTGGATTTTAAAACATTCTACATTTAAATTTAGGTATTTATCATATCTTTAATAAATTCATTTTATCTCATTAGGATAGATTAACAACTTCCATTGAAACATGTTATATTATGGGGATTGATCTTAAGAATGAGGTTCTGGTATCAGTAAATCACATGTAACACAGAAATGACTCCATTAACTACTTAAACAGACTCAAACTAGTAAAACCAGAACACAATGACCATTTGGCGGACTCCCCAAACCCTTTCCTCACCATAGATAGCAGGAAGAAAAAAAGAGGCCACCCCTGAGGGCAAAAATGCCTGCATGATAGAGGTGGTAGCACTTTAGTGAAATCGAGTGTCCACATGTGGGCCCCGCCCCAGAATCTGAATGTCTCCAAATATTTCCAAAGGTGATCTAAGTTCAGCCTTGGAAAAAAGGCCTACATTATGCTTGTCATTTAGTTATCTGCATTTTGTATCTTGGTTTGGAAAAAATATGAACAGAGGGAAATGTTCAGCACAGAAACAAGACCCTCAAACCCAAGACACTGGCAAGCTTTTCTGCTCAGCACTACTCAGGGGAAACCCAAATAGTCCCTGTGGCAGGTGGATCCTAATCATGGATTATCTAACCAAGTCCTTTTGTTTTGATTCCATTCTCACCAAGCAACCCTGTGATTGTAATTCGGCTTCCCATGTGGCTTGTCTATAAAGAGAAAACGCACTAATCTCTCAGTTCAACCTCACCAGTCTAATTAACAGCTGTAGTTCTCATTTCAAATGAACAAATTGGCATTAGGGCAAGTGCATGTGAGTCTGACCATCCAGTGTGCTAACAAGGTAGATCTTAGATCTCTGAGTATCTAAGAATATAAGCTCCTCCTTTATCACTGAATCTCTTGTACCACAAAACACAGTGTGGTTCATGATAACTGCTCACTAAATATCTGGTTGAGATCAGATACGAAGATGACTTTTCCTAGTGTCTTTCCATTTAAATTGCAATGTATACTAAGAAGGACATTAAAGTTAGATATCAAATGATCATGAAATGGATTCTACTATAATTATTTAAGTTTCACAGCATTAATATGACTAAAACTAATTTATTATATGCAATAAGCATTGTACAATTAGAAATGTTTTGTTTTCAGTTCTAAAACATCACAATTTTCATCATTTTCTCTTGAAAAATTCCCTGTGACAGGCAAAACACTCAAAATCATTTTTAAAAAGGCATATTCAGTATTCAAAAATGTATACTTTTTAAAGTGGTAACCATCTCTCCCACTGAAAAAATTTTGAAAAGAGCTAACCCAACATTTCCTTTCTGCTTTTTCCCCAATTCCATAATTTATTCTAAATATCCAGTGGAACCAAGCCATATCAGATTCAATAAAGGCAACAATGAAAAAAATGCTGCTAAGTTATCAAGTTCTATGCTTTGATTGCAGCCATTTAAAATGTGTCTCATTTTTGCTAGAATGTCACAAAATCAGAAACCCAGAGATTCTGTCTGTATCACTGGGCAAAAACAGTCTTATACAAAACAACTATAACTTGGACATGGCAAACACAAATAATAAAAGAAAAACTTCACAAGTACCTGAAGGCAACCACAAGTAATCCAAAAATGGATGTAAGTCTATAACTGAAAAGGGGGAAAGAATCAGACAAGATGCCCAATTCCCCCAACAGGGGGTAGGCACACAATAGTGTAACTAGATTGAAGAACTGGAGACCAAGTTCAAAGTAATCACAATAGCTGGTTTAATGAAAAGATACAAATGACCAATATCAAGAATGAGATAGATATTATCACTATCAATTCTATAAATCATAAAGGTAAAAAGATAATACAAAAATGTCATGGCGATAAAGCAGATTCCTTAAAAGACACAAACTACCAAAACTCATTTAAGTAATAGAAATTTAAACAGCTCTGTTACAGAAGTTAATCTGTACTTTAAAACTCTTACGCAAATAAAAGTCCAAGCTCAGATGGCTTTAATAGTGAAAAATATTTGGGGAAGAAATAATACCAATTCTATTAAAAAAAAACTCTTTCAGAAAATTGAACACGAGGGATTGACTACTTCTCAATACACTGTACAGTGCTATTCTTACCCTTGTTTCATAGATTGACAAGGGCATTACAAAGAAAGGGGCGGAGAGATGATTCAGTACTTAAAGAGGATATACTACTCTTGCAGAAGACCTCAGTTTGGTTCCCAGTCACCACATCAAGTGGCTCACGAAGGCCTGTTACTCCAGATCCAGGGAACCCAACACCCTCTCCTGGCTTCCAAGGGCACCTGCACTCATGTGAGCACATACCCACACATAGACATACAAACATGGACACAACTGAATTTTCTTTAATTTCAGACAAATAGTATAGTCTTCATAAATAAATATTCTAAAAGCTTTTCTAAATAAAGCCCCAAAACATAAAATGTATCCATTAAGAACAGGTAGAATTTATCCCAAAAGTATAGGTTGGTTTATTGTACTTGAAAACCCATCAATCACCACGCCTTTAATTCCAGCACTTGGGAGGCAGAGCCAGGCAGATCTCTGTGAGTTTGAGGCTAGCCTGGTCTACAGAGCGAGATCCAGGACAGGAACCAAAACTACATGGAGAAACCGTCTCGAAAAACCAAAAAAAAAAAAAAAAAAAAAAAGGTATTTAAGCTGCTGTGGGGAGGATGGCACAAGTCTGTAATCCCAATACGCGAAAGTCTGAAGTAGGATTGTAAATTCAAGGTGAGCCAAAATCTGCTCAAAAAGTGTGGTGGGAAGTCATCTAAGAAAAACCTGCAACCGGCAGCTTAATTAAAGCCCAAAAATTGAATGTCTTCACTCAAATTGCAAGAACAAGACAAGGCTTTCCACTCTCTCATTTCTATGCATCATGATGGTTGAACATCATGCTCTGAAAACCTTATAAATGCAAATAGTAGAAAGAAAAAAGAAAAGAATGCAATGAGGACCTGGAGAAGTATGTCAGCTGGTAAAGTGCATGCCATGAAAGGATGAGAAACTGAGTTCAATCCCTAGAACCCAGGAACAAGGCCCAGCATGGCGGTGCATGTTTGTGATCCCAATGAAGCAGAGACAGATTCCAGGGACTCACACCATCCAGCAAACCTAACCCAAATGTAAGCCATGAGTCCTAGTGAGAGACTCTGCCTCCAAAACAGGGTGGAAAACTGTTAAAGAAAACCCCTACCTACCCATAAACAAACACACTAACAAGAAAACAAAACAATCAAATTAAGAGTTACTTTTTTGAAGAGCTAAAATAAATCAAGAAACCTTTAGCTAAATGGTAAAAGGGAAAAAAAACCTCAAAAATGTATTTTAGGATACTATATCTGACAATACAAAATTATAAGAAGTGTATACGAAAATGCTATAAGAACCCCAATTCCAACAAATAGAATAACAAAGAAGAAATGTAATGTATCCTAGAAACATTCTTACCACAATTGAATCATAAAAGAATAGAAAATAGTAAGACTGAACCAATAACCAAAATCTTCCAACACTGTAGCTGAAGTTTTCCTGTGTCCCAGCCTGCTGGCAGTCGGGACAAATCTCTCCCACTAGCGTCCCCCAAGCAAACACACAGAGGCTTATATTAATTAAACTGCTCAGTCATTAGCTCAGGCCTACCAGTGACTAACTCTTACATTTAAACTAACCCATAATTCTTATTTATGTTTAGTCACATGGCTTGGTACCTTTTCTCAGTTCTGCCTTCACATCTTGCTTCTCATGGTGGCGGCAGCTGGCAGCATCTCCTGACTCAGCCTTTCACTTCCCAGAATTCTCCTTTCTCCTTATCCTGCCTATACTATACTTCCTGCCTGGCTACTGGCCAATCAGCATTTTATTTATCAATCAATCAGAGCAACACATTCACAGCATACAGAAAGACATGCCCAGCACAACACCTAATAGTTTAATTGACAGAATTCTATCAGACATGTAAAGAAAGACTGACTCAAATTAAGGGTATGGCTCCGTGGTAGATTGCATGCCTAGAATACACAATGTTTTAGGTTTAGTTTCTAGCATCTAAAAAAGAATTCAAAATTTTCCAAAATAATTTCAAAAAGGGTGAACACTTACAAATGTATTTTATGGGGCCAACATTATCTGGATACCAAAGACATGAAAAATAAATTTGCAGAGTATTTCTCTTGATAAACAGTAATAACAAAAATCCTCAACAAAATATTAACAAGACAATCTTAGTGGCACATTAAAAGTAACATACATCATGATCAAGAAGAACACAATAGGGTTGGAGGGATGGCTCAGGGGTTAAGAGCACTGGCTGCTCTTCTAGAGGACCTAGGTTTGATTCCAAGTGTCCACACAGCAGTTCACAAATGTCTGTAACTCCACTACCAGGGTATCCAACGGCCTCTTCTAGCCTTCCTGGGCAACAGGCCTGGACAGAGTGCATAGACATACATGGAGGCAAAATACCCATATATAAAATAAAATAATTAAAATATTTTGAAGAATACAATAACCAGAGATACTCATTTTGGCAAGTTGATAAAATGCTGTTGAAGATAAAATGATGTCAATTCTATAAAATGTCAGATATTCAACTTTTCTGTCCTTAAAGAAAAAAGATGATAATTACATCTCTCAAAATTAGTAGGGTCTGGCCAGGTGGTAGTGGCACATGCCTTTAATCCCAGTACTTGAGAGGCAGAAGCAGGAGGATCTCCATGAGTTTAAGGCCAGCCTGGTCTACAGAGTTGAGTTCCAGGACAGCCAGAGCTACACAGAGAAACCCTGCCTGTGAAAAAAAATTAGTAGGGTCTAGAGACAGACTTTGAAGCAAAAATTTCTGGATTCAAATCCTGGATCCACTATTACTAGTGTGTGATTGTGGATATGTTATATAGCCTCAGTTCCTTCATCACAAAATGAGTACTGCATTTTCCATTTACCATGTATGTTCTCAGGAGTTAAATAATATGTAACCTATACATAGAATGGTGCCCAACCATGGTTAAGGGCTATGCCTGTGTGAGTTATTATATCATTAATTACAGCTCTAGCTTTTCCCTTTCATGTAAAAGGATATTACCTATTTCACTACCTAATAAATGTGGAGGTTTAATGACACTACCTCAAAAGTCCAGAGCAGTTCCTAGTTCTATGTTATGCAATTATGACAAACAACAAAAAATAAAAAACAAAACGTCCTACAAAATTTTAAGGTAGGTATACACACACACACACACACACACACACACACACACACACACACACACATATTCTAGTCTTCAAATCTGTGAGTATTCTATATATCCTTATCTACTATCAAACTCAGTTATACCTATATTTGTATATACATGTGTATATATAAACATATACATAATTTATATACATATATTGTGCTTAATCCTAAAATTTACAAAATGTGTTTCTCAAATTTCAAATTAAAACCACAATACTACAGAGCACCAAAGATGGGAAAAATTCAACTGTCCACTAATGGATGAATGAATAAAATGTGGCATATAAATATAATGGAATACTATTCAGCTTTAAAATGGAAAATACCCCATCACATCTACAAAATAGGTGAACCGCGGTACACTAAGTGAAGTTAGACAGTTACAAAAATTTCCTAATCCCAGAATTCAAGTAGTTTTAAGCACATATACCAAAAGGAGTTGTTCAAACTACTTTATTGGGATCAAAATGTATCCAGATATTGTCTCAGTGAACAGAGTATTTCCTAAACAGCAAGAAAGATTAGAAAGCTTTTTTTTTCTGGACAAACATTATAATATATTTCACGTACTACAGTAGATGTTCAATTTAACTGAATTCAAAGAGAAACAACAACTGTGTAGAACAACAACCTATCAGAACTGTTCATTTTAAAATATGTCTCAAGAAAGCTTAGGATTCGGTAAAATGGTTGAAAAGCATCTATCTTAACCACCAAATCATAACAGTATTATCTATCAGTGACTGACATAATGATCTCCTCTGAATCATCAGTTCCCAAGGATTAAACAAGATCTGCCTAAAGTTAAAGGAAAAGCAATTCTGGTTTTAAAAAAGGAGATGAGGAAACACAATTCAAGCCTGTCTTAGATCCAGATCACATTCACTCACTTTAAAATCACATTGTTCCTGGGGAAGTTTGCTGTTGTTTGTATTTAAGCAATTTCCAGGCATCCAGTTTCTCTCTAGTACTACCAGTAGACACAATTCTCAACTGCAAATTTATTAAATGTCATAAACACCTGAGAAAATAAGAAATAATCATATAAAAACAGTGAGAATAAACCAAAGCACTTTCTCTATCAGAAAATGAGGCCCTACATTCTGTCACAATCATTCTAGGGAAGTTGTTTTGACAGTCATCAACAGCAAATAGAACTCTATCCCAAACCTATATTACAGGAAATATTTAAGTACAGTTCTGTAAGCTCCAGACTATCCACAGATCTATAACAAGGTTGAAAATGGCACAAACTACTCTCTTTTCGAATGCTTTGCTATAGTTTACAGGTTTTTTTTTTCCTGAAGAGTTTTTCAGCTCTTAGCCAATTTAGGAAAAGAATGGGGGGGGGGGAGCTATACAAACCAGATCCACCAAAAAAAGACAGAGGAGGAAAGAGAAAAGAGCCTTTAAAATAACTGTGCATGCAATAATTATGTTTTCCTACTTTACCCCCTCCCTTCACTGTGCATTACATTATCAGCATGAGTCTTCCAGATGACTTTTAAGTGGCAATAAGAGAGTAAGCATTCTGTTAACTGGGTAAAAGGTGGACCAAAAAAATCTGCTCAGACTTTGTGACGACTATAGACGGAACAGATGAAGTTATTTAAAACAAATGATAAAAACCTGTCTAGATGTATAGACACATTGTTTCACAGACAGTAATCTTCTATGATGATTCCGTACTTTCCAATTACTACAGTGGTGTTTGGAGCAGCTACCAAAATGGTGAAATACATTCAGGTCTCCCTCCAGAAGAAGACTCCTGGGTTAAATTTTCTATCAGTCTTGATTCTGGCTCAATCAGATCTTATGGACTTACATTTTTTTCATTTGTAAAGTGATAAGGTTGGATTACAAGGTTCTTTTCAGCTTAGATGAGTCTCCATGCCTAATATTTATTAATCTTTTAAAATATCTTTCACTGCTAGGGATGTAACTGAATGGTAGAATTCTTACATAGCATATTCAGGACCCTGGGTTCAAATCCTAGAAATGTAAAATAAAGAAATAAACATCATCCATATCTATTATTTGAATGATTGTTTTTACACACCTTTGTATTGTGCACCTAACACAGTACAAAGACAAGAGTAAACACAAATATGTTCCACTGAGAACGGTGTCTATGTTCTCAGAACTTTTGAGGTTCTATTACAATCCTCCTATTGAACTATAAAGCTGTGGGTTTTTATAAAGTTTGAAGATTAAAAGGGGATACAAAGCCTTCTTAAGACACTAGGCTTAGCACACTAGCTCAAAATACATGTACTACAATCCCAGGCCTTGAAAGTATTAGCCTTTACCACAGTGCCTGTGTGTGTATCAGTATTTCAAATGATTCCCATGATGTACCTATTTGCTCTACATTCAGACTGAAAAAAATACTACTACTCAAAAGGAGTAAAACTAGAATGATTGCAACAGAACAGCCAATGTAAGATTCCACAGGGCTTTGTCTGAAATTTATTAAGGCACCTAGTCCATAGATACTTTCTCTGAAACACATTAACCCTCCTTGCTCACAAATCAGTAATTCTTTAGGCCGCTTGCGGGGGGATATCTTTCTGTACTCTATGAATATATATTATTCTTATTGGTTAATAGTAAATAAATAATAAATAATAAAAAATAAAGCTGTTTTGGCCTATGGCAAGGCAGCGTAGAAGCAGGCAGGAAATCGGAGGAGAGAGACAGAAAAGAGAAAGGTGGAGTGTAGAGAGACGCCAGCTGCAGAAGCAAGATGCCAGAATACCACTAATGCCACAACCACGTGGCAACTTATAGATTAATAGAAATGGGTTAAGTTATAAGAGCTGGCTAGCAAGAGGCCTGCCAAAGGCCATACAGTTTGTAAATAGTATTAAGCTTCTGAGTGACTATTTTATAAGCGGCTGCAGGACCACAGGGCTGGGCGGGACCAGAGAAACCTTCTGGCTACAGCTGCTCACTGTACAGCAAGGACTTCAGTTAACGGCTAAGTACTGTAAGCTGTAGACAGACTGGTCACAGCAAAATGAAGCAAGACCAAACAACACAACTAAGGACAACCTTTAACATTAAAAACATAGACTGGAGAATTTTCTTCAAAAACTTAATTTTTTCCAAGGTGACCCCTAATAATAGGTTTTATAAAAAAAAAAATTAAAGGAGGGAAAAGCCACTTCGTTTAAAATTTGAGAAGTAAAAATGTGTATGTATCATCAAACATGAAAAATAATAGACATGGTATAATTACATCAGCTTAAAATCCCACTAAGTATCTAAAAAATGAACAGTTAAACCTCTTGCTTTCAAGATAATACCAAGTTTCATGAAAGAATCTTAAAAGAATTTTATATATGTCATTAATTCCCATAAACCCTTGACAAGTGTGGCAAAAGCCAATGCTCCAAATATTGTAAATGAGAGGCTCAACACAAAACAATTACAAGATATGTCAGAATTATTCAGCAAAAAAAAAAAAAAAAAAAAAAAAAAAAAAAAACTTAAGAAAGGATTAGGCTCCCAATTTAGCCTTCCAACTTCACTATTATGAAGCTACTTTTCATTAGCTGAAGGACAAGGAATCACAATTCATCATGACAGAAAAGTCATCTCAACTCAATGTATTTAAGTCCTTATAGCATGTATAATATTGTGTGGGCTCCACTCCTCCTTCACAGATATTCAGGGTACTGATGGTAAAGCTACAGAAAACCATCAGAGAGTGAGATACCTAGCACCCAGAACTCCAGAGCAATAGTTAAAGTCTACCCTCAGCCCTGGATAAAATGTAAGGCCACATTAAACACAGACAAAACTTGTGTGTACGTTTTTTGTTTTGTTTTTTGAGACAGGGTTTCTCTATTTAACAGCCCTGGCTGTCCTGGAACTTGCTTTGTAGACCAGGCTGACCTCCAACTCACAGAGATCCGCCTGCCTCTGCCTCCCAAGTACTGGGGTTAAAAGCATGTACCACCATGCCCAGCTTTTGTGTGTGCTTTCTTAAAAACCAGTCTGAGACATGCTTTCCTGACAACAATTTTCTACTTTCTGATTTATGAAGAAGAAAAAAAAAAACATGCACCCTCATTTAAAATCATTACCTAGAGACCTCCCACTAAGGAATGATCAGCCTGAGACAACTAGCTTGGCTATAAGATTGAATCAAGCTGAGGAATGAGCTGATGTCAGGCTGACACACAACAGGTGAAAGAAACTGAAACAGAGAACTCAGGGGCAGGCAAGGATTAGCAGCAGCAACCCTTCCAAAGATGCACTCATGAGGCCTTACTGCATGTTTTCTGTTAATCCTGAATATTCCCCTTAGAACCACTGAACCAGCCTAGACTTGGAAGGAAATTTAGAGGTCACCCAGTCTAAGGTCTAGTCAAAGAAGGCCTCTTTTTTTTTCCATTACATAATTTTAATGATGTCCAAGATTCCTACTTGAATTCTTCCACTAGGGCAACTCTACTTCTGAGTAGGGCTAATTGGTAGAAAGTCTCTTATTGTCAGTTCTTGTGGGTTAAACACATCTCTCCTTTCTAGAGCTACACAATGGAAATATCAGTGATTTCTTTAAAGGACAGTTCTAATACTATAAAACAAATGAGAGGCATGCCCATTACACTTCATTTGTACTATGAGCTCATCCAACCTGCCTTCAAAGTCTATAATTCACTCATTTATTCAAGAAGTGTGCATTATTTACCATCTAAGAGAAAAATTAACAATAGCAACTAATATTTACTGAACACTTACTAAGGGTCAAGAATTATATTCATAGTAATTCTTATCAGTGCTTTACATTTAATAAATTAATCTCCTCCAAGAAACAAAATGCATGTATTCTGTTAATTCCCATTTTATTATCAAGGAAATTAGTATGGAATGATTAAGTAATTTTGTCCATGTCTATATGATAATAAACAACAGTATGACCTCCAAATGAATGTTATATTCAAGGAACCCAGCCTGATAGGAAAGAACTAATAACTATCTTTCTCTTCCTTTGTGGCACATCTAGAAGCCTGGTCGTATTTTAGGGGCTTTATTTTATCATCAAAATTGCTACAAATAGTACCCTTCAGGACAGGGTCAAAAATTTTCACCAAATCATAATATAGGCATCCCCCTCAGTTGATAATCCTTTAATAAAAGTTTTCAGGGCATAGTTGCTGTGTAAATTAGAGATCTCCAATTCTACCTGCATTCAGTGTACAATGGTTTGGCCAAATCTTAAGGACACTGTGAGAAACTCTTTCAGGTCATTTAACAAAAATCAAATAATATGATCTGTTTACTCAACCTATCCAGGTAGAAAAACAAAATTGGCTGATCCTGTTTTACTTGTAATTATGGTGGTGTTACAGCAAGGGTACACTAAGGAAAATAGGAAGCCTATGGCAAGCAATTGTACGGACTACTTTAAGAGTTCACATGCGTTTACCTAGAAATACCACTTTTGACAATTCATCCCAAGGACATCATCACCACTACAAACCAAGATTCATGTAAGATGCTAACTGTGGTAGGATTCATATACAAAAAACTACAAACAAGATGTCCTCAAACAAGGTTATGAATAAATTATGGGACACCAACCTGATGAAATCAGAATGTTAAAAATGGTTTTTATAAATTGCTAATTATAAGGAACTTCTTGGTTTAATTTAAATAGCCAGAAAATCTACAAACATGAACTATATTCTACATAAATTTTGTTTGAAAAAATATTCTGGTGAACATATATGTATGTGCATGCATGCAAACACAGGGAAAAAAACAAAAATTAATTTTTAGATTATGGGTAACTTCTATTTTCCTTTATTTTTTCTGTATTATCTAACTGTTCCACAATGAATATGTAATAATCCTATGGCCATAAAAAAGTGAAAACTATGGTGACGAATCATAGGAAGCTGCTAATATTCAATTGCGTTGGTCATTTAAAACATACAGTTTCATGGAATCCAAACTAATAAACTGAAAAGGTTAAAAAATTAACAATACTGTTTTGCTTTAGGTAAAGTAATACTAATCCTTGGTGACTACTGTAAAATGCTGCAAAACTACTTAGAATTGTATTGTATACCTCATTAATTACACTTTTCTAGTATTTGCCTTTCAGAACACAGAATCAACATTCTCTATATTCAGTCTTCCAAAAGGAAACCATTGAGAAAATTCTGACATGGTTATATAATTGGTATCCCAAAAAACAAATTATGATTGACTCTGCTATTTCTGTCCTGGGAAAAGACAGACACTGAAAAGTTAGTTACCTTTTTATTGTACAAGGTGCTAAAGAATGCCATCTTCGGGCCAAACACAATGTCTAAGTGCTGCTTAGTCCTGTTTATTAGGAAACTGACACTGTGAAACATGCTGACTGAGCTTTGTTTCTTGATGTCCCTATCTAAGCATGATCAAAAAGATCTGAAAATTATTCTGTTAAGTGGAGTGGGATTTAAGTATGACAAATCCCAGAACATTTACTATCAGAATTCCTCAGAGATTACCTATATCCATTTCATAAACATATTTTTCACAGATTTTATATCAAAGATAAGGCACCACATTAGGAACAACTGCCTTGATCATTCTAGGCTAAGATGTAATACATAAGAAAGGGAGATGAAATTTTCCACCTAACTTGGACGTTGACATCCACTTGACAATCTAGTTACAGTTATGCTTTTTTCATTATCGCTGCAGTAAGGAGATGGCAGTTTTTTATTAAAAAAAGAAAAAGAAGGGAAAAAAAAGAAGTTAGTTCCCTTGTAGTCTTTTCCCAAAGGATTGATATGAGTTGACTGCAGGAAGATTTCAAGTCCTGCTGCCTCACAGAATATTTTTGAGCAGGGGCTTCTCAACCTGTTGGTCATGACCCATGGGGGGTTGAATGAGCCTTTTGCAGGGGTCTCCTAAGACCATCGGAAAACACAGATATTTGTATTACAATTCCTAACAGTAACAGAATTACAGTTATAAAGTAGCATATGGTTGGGGGTCACCACAGCATGAGGAGCTATATTAAAGGGTCACAGGAAGGTTGAGAAGCACTGGTTTTGAGTGTCAATTATATAAAGAGAACTGTGCTATATGAATGATTAGTAATCAGTTAGCTCCTGAGTTAGTGGCTGGGGTCAAATTAGAACTTCTATCCTCAGTGGAAGGAGAGGCAATAAAGAAAGATAAAGCTTGAGTTTTAAAATAAGAAAATAAAAGGTTATAGGTATAGAAACAAGATTTTTTTCACTTACCAAAACCCAAAACAAACAAAATACTGTTGTGAATTTAGATTACTAGCTAGAAAAAATAGGTCCCCAAAATTGTATTCCTAGCTCATGGTTCCTCTCCAATTTCCCTGCAATGACACCATCTCAAACTTCTCTAAAACAAACCCTGGCAATGACCTAATAATCACTAGAAATAAAAGTGAGAACTAGTCTATGGACATAGGTGTCATTCTGTAATTTCCAGGCAGTGTTTGTCTTTCTCCTTCTGTAAATGTACTATATTCACATGCTATGGAATTAGTTCACAGGTCAATACCTTTACTTTTCCCTCACCTCTACTCCTAATAGAGTCTTCAACCTGGGTCTACAGTCTTACTTCTGTATCCTCTGGACTGAATACCAAAATCTAGCATAGGCAAGCCATGGGAATTCGGCCCCTAAAATATTCAATTTTGATAAAAAGCTCTCTATTGAAATACAGTAACAACAAAAAAAATCTGTTCCAGCCTCTTTGATGACTGTATCATCCAGTAGTTATCAAGTATAAAGAATACAAATATTGATGTCTCTGTTTCCTGTATTTCAGAAGAGTGGTACAGACTGTGAGAAGCCATGTTCATTTTAGCCACTCAAACTAAAGAGACCTTGGTAATTTCCTTAATCCCTTTGAGACTTTATCCTCATTTGTAAAAAGGGATAATATCCTCTACCACAGGGTTGCAGGGGATTAAATGAAATTGAGTAAGTTCTCTATGTGGATAGTGGGCTCCCAGCCAAGAAGCTTCCTAGCCTCTACTTCATCCAAACAGGCTGTCTTTACCAATCCCTGATTGCTCTTGTATGTTTTCGGCTCTTCCACAGGTCACACCAATGTACTTCAACTTACACCTAATCAAAATTTCATCTCTTTCACATCTCCTTCCCTTCCCACTTCAAATCATAAGCTACCAATGCCAAAGGATTGCAACTTTGGCTCTTGAGAGATCCAAAGGTCCTGCATTTAGTTCTAACGTGACTGCTTAAAAAATATGACATGAATTGGAAGATGGTCAAGCTCCTGAGTCTGCATTTCTTAGGACTCAGGTATAACAGAATTCAGGAAGTAAGAACACTTGTTCCTGGAAGGAAGCTTTGTACTTCCCATTATATGAATATATGGACAATTACAGGCAGAACGATGAAAATCCTAGCAGCCCATTACCAAACCTATAAGTGGAAAGATAACACAAACTGGGAGAACAAAAATGCTACCTTCCATTAACCCAGCCAAGCAAGTTTGGTGCCAGCACGTATTTCACGTAGTCCCCCCCCCCCCAAAAAAAACTAATTAGTCCCAAGAAAAGATGTCACTTGACATGACTAAGAATGGGAAAAGCTAAGCATGAATCTTATACAAAGTAAAGAAACAGAAAAGTAGCAGAAAAGAAGAAGTCTCTAAATTCTGCCAAATTTATAATATAAAACTAATTGGGAAAAAAACCCTGGAACTCCTACTGTGTAGACCATTAAGAAAAATTAGAATGGCAAAGACAGGAAGGCAACAGGCCTATTAACAAGAAAGAGCATGGCTTGGTAGCTTGAACATATTGAGAGGCCAAAGATAGGACAGAGCAATAGATGATGTATACTAATTCCCCCTTTTCCTTGCATGAAACAAATTACCACACAGGTACACTTCATTATACTGCATGTAAAAAAATAAAGCACTGTTTCCGGGCAACAAACACTTTAGGAGCTTAATATTCACTGTGTAGAATCCTAAAAAGTCAGTGAATGTCTTGGAATTTCACCACACAAACTTGCATCACCACACTCTTTTGTGTCAGACTGTTTAATTATCTTCAAGACTTAGCATAATTGGAGCTTCAGTCTAAAAATAGGCTATTTTTTCCTTTGCAATCTGATTGGTAAATAAAAGTTAGGGGAGGTTTTTATCTCCTTCATTTGTTTTAAACAACTCCTTGCTTCTGCTCATCAAGCAAAGATTACATGAATACATTTTCTGGATCCATTTGTTTATTCTGCTTAAGGCAAACAAACTATGACCTTCACCATTATACCAGCGAAAGACTGCCGCAGACAAGCTACAAAAACAAATGTTCCAGAAGCCTTCAAGATTTCAGGTGTGGACATCAATGATGACATTTAATTCCATAAGACATAATATGACTGAAGGAAGCATGCCTCTGCTTCCCTCATCTTTTCACCCTTGCATCCTTCCCAACCTTTTTTCTAGGAATAATTCCATTCCAAGACCTCATTAATTATGACCCTTCAGTTTCCCTTATGATTAGCAACAGAGGACTGAGGAAATAAAAACAATCATTCTTGGGGAAAAAAAGTCTATAAAGTAGCAGTAAATACTAACCAAACCAGGATGACACATGCTAACACAGTCTACACCCTTTCCAAAAGAATGTCTGGAGAACTATGAATACATGACACTATTTCTTCCTACTTTTTAACACATCTAACACAGACAAACTCTAAAAAAACACAAGCAATATACATGGCAGTTAAGAATGGACCAACTGGTTGGGCAGTGGTGGTGCATGCCTTTAATCTCAGCATTTGGGAAGCAAAGGCAGGCAGATCTCTGTAAATTCAAGGCCAGCCTGGACTACAGAGCGAGTTTCAGGACAGCCAGGACAACACGGAGAAACCCTGTCCCAAAAAAAAGAATTGAATTATAGTTCCATTATTCACTAGTCCTGAAACTTTGGACAAGACTCCTGCACTTTCTGGATTCCTCCTCTTTAAAATGGTGTTAGGGCCAGGGAGATAACTCAACAAATAAATGCACTTGCTGCGCAAACTTAATGGCCTGAGTGTGCAAACTTAATGGCCTGAGTTTGATCCCTGGAAGGCATGGTAGACCTCCACAAGTGCACCATGGCACATGTATATGGGCTCTCTGTCTCCCTCTCAATAATAAAGTAATTAAAAATAAAAATAAGATAAAGCAGAGTTAATAGAACAAAGCCCCAAACTAAACTGTCTCATAATCAAATCCAGATGCAACACAATTAAGAACTGGTTTCTATCATGAGGAACAAGATTAAGTTTTCATCAATGGGGTAGGTGAAGAACAGGCAGGATATTAGGAAATAAATAGCCTATACCCATACAGATTTTCTCAGTTCAGTACAATTTTATTCACTTAATAAATGAAACATTTCCTCCAAGTACACCTCCACAACCTTTAGTAAATAGAAACCACAATTAAAAAAAAACTATTTTTCATCAATCTCACAATAAAATGACTTCTACATTTTGTACAAATAGAGAAGGGATTCTGGGTTGAGTTTATTTATTTTAGTAGTGTTTTATTGATAGTGTAAAGTACTTAGAATGGTAGCAGGTAAGGATCAAATGATAAAGATATTTTAGTTATTATAATTCTTAATTTAACTGTTTAAATATTTACTATTTACACATGGAGGGGAAGACCAGATCTTAATTCTCTTTTTAAGTTTATCGTTAACTGTCACCAAATCTAATTCAAGGGCCACATTTAAGTGAAGGGGAGAACCACTACATTCCAAAAGGAGAAAGAACAAGCTAGTAGGCATTAGCATAAGGCCTGACTATTGCTCTATTTTGTCCCTGCTAATACACACCTGCAGATAATTTACAGTGGTTCAAATTAGTAGCAAATGGCTTACACACTCCTAGAAGAATACATGAGATGTCCTGTGCTAGAAAAGAGGTCCAAAGTATGATTATAACAACAATATTAATCTGAAGAAGTTTCCTGCTACTAGTCTTTTTTCGACACATCGAAATTCAGTCAAATATAAAGACAGTGATAGCCAAGCACGATGGCATATACCCACTACTTGAGAGGTTAAGGTAGGAAGATCATGACTTTGAGGCAGCCTGGGCTATTTAGCAAAATCTATAATAGTGAATAAGAATAACATTTAAAAACTTCAAAGAAGATTCAAAAAGCAAAGAATCTCTAACAATAAACTCTAAAAAGTGAGAATTTTAAAATACTAATTGAGTTAAGCAACCCTGTTTTAAAGATCAGCAGCCTTGGCCAGGCGGTGATGGCGCACGCCTTTAATCCCAGCACTTGGGAGGCAGAGGCAAGTGGATCTTTGTTAGTTCGAGGCCAGTCTGGTCTACAGAGCGAGATCCAGGAAAGGCGCAAAGCTACACAGAGAAACCCTGTCTCGAAAAACCAAAAAAAAAAAAAAAAAAAAAAAAAAAAGATCAGCAGCCTTCCTCTCATGTCTAGCTGAAAGTCTATACCTACCAAAAGTCTACTCCAAAAGTAAAAGCCAAAAACTAGGTGGCAATTATTTTCTAATTTTTTTAAAAAGTAATTTTTAGACAATATGCATTAAATCCTCCACCTCTGAAGTTCTATAATATACAGTAATGCTGCTATAGGTGGGGAAAGAGACCATAATTAATCAGCTCAGCTCCTTTAATAAGCACAGTTAGTCCCTGTCATTCTTTGATCCATATTCCAAGTTATAAAAGAGCCTAATCCAAAATCTTTTTTTTCCTTCAGTTCCTTTCCATGCCAGACTTACCTAATCACCTATGCACACTAACCATAAGATTTGGCAACTCTTGACATTAGTTATCACCTTTGTTTGGCAATCTGAAAACCAAAATTCAAAAACAAATGGAATGAACTACACAAGACACAGAAAGCAGGGAGCAGAATTCATTAAAAGAAATACCCCCAAAATGACATACTAAGTGCCAAGGTCTGGGACAGACTATGTATGGAAAAGAACTGAGTAAAACATACTGCCTACCCCAATGGCCCTCAGTCTAATGAAAGGAAGATGATCAAAAATAAATCAACAAATCAGTCAGTGATGACAAAATAAGAATAAAGCAGGGTGCTGAACAAGAAAAAGGATTACAACAGAGAAACTCCTATACTGGCATACAAAGAGGCAAGTATAGCAATGCATACTTTCCTAATAGTGGAATAGCAAACACAATCTGAATAACTATAGTAGAGAGAGAAAAACAGACTGCCAAACATTTACAGGATGGATATCTATAGGGCAGTACAAAGAAAGATCAATCTATGTGTAGCAACATGGCAACATTCAAAAAATACATAAACAAATACGCAAGTTCTAAGTCAAATGACATGATACTACTTACATAAATGAATACATTCATAGGTAGCAAAAGCATACAAAATATAAAGATTTGTATTAATACCATAATATTAAATGTCCTGAAGAAGAAAAGATGCTAGGAAAGCGTATACGGAACACAATAAGAACCTATGATCTTTTATTTAAAAGAACATTTGAGCCAATTATGAGTAAATATTAACACATATTAATTCTAGACAATGAGTATGCATTTATTTATTTCCCTATAAAAACAGTTGAAGATGGAGCTGGAAGGTTGGCTCAAGAGTTAAGAGCACTGATTGCTCTTACAGAGGACCCAGGTTCGATTTCCTGCACCTACAAAGCAGCTTTAACTCCAGTCCCAGGGGATCTAACACCCTTCTGTTCTTTGCAGGCCCCAAGTACACACATAATACATAGACATACATGCAGGAAAACATCCATACACATGAAAATAAATTTCAAAAAAAGTTGAAAAGAAAAATTTAATTCTTAAAAATAAGACATGGAGATTAGTTAGATGGATTTGTTAAAATGAGTAGTCAAGGAATTCAGCCCCCAAAAATGAAACCTAAAGATAAAACCTGAAGATAAAAGCAACCCTGCATCAAGTGGGGAGGAGTTTTCTAGGCAGAAGGAATCAGTTACACAGGTTCTATGTGGAGACAGAGCAAAACATGTAACAGAATGCAAGAATAGTGCTCCGTGTGGGTGGACTGAAAGCAGGAGTATGGGTGAGGCACGGAGGTCAGCAGGCAGGCAGGCAGCCCCAAAAGGGAGGTCAAACAAATCACATAGGACCTTGGAATCAAGTTGAACTAAGATGGCAATCTTCTGGAAGCTTGAAGAAACAATTACACCTTAAAAAATGGTTCAACACTGCTGTACTGAGACTGGATTCAAGGGGCCAAGAAGAGGAGAGACAGCACTGGGCGTGATGTTGTTCTATAGTGATGTTGGTCAGAAAGGACTGCAGCCTGACCTAGTTATGGAGATCACATTATCTGCATATTTTACTGGATCTTGGGCTTGGAATAAGGAAGTAGTAAAAAAGAACTATTTGGCCGGGCAGTGGTGGCACGCCTTTAATCCCAGCACTTGGGAGGCAGAGGCAGGAGGATCTCTGTGAGTTCGAGGCCAGCCTGGTCTACAGAGTGAGTTCCAGGCACAAAGCTACACAGAGAAACCCTGTCTCAAAAAACAAAAACAAAAACAAAACTATTTGTGGATATAAAATACTTATGCCATCCTGTACATAGTACCTTAAAGCATTTTACTAGAAGCTACTGAAGGACATTTTAAAAGCATTAAAAAACTGATTTAGCAAAATGGAATGAACAAACATCAAACTCATGAACATCAAACTGGTAAGAGTGAGAAATTAAATTCAAGCTAAAGCCATCAGATGGACGACTAAGGAAGATCAGGATAAATCAGTCATGTGAAGTGAGTTCTGGGGCAGATCAAAGGAGACTACATAAAAATTAGTGGTATAGGTGAACAAAGGCACTAAAAGCACAAGAAATGGCAACATAAAATACATAATTTGAAAATAATTTAGCAAATGGCAATACAAATTGGCCTTTTTAGAAGACAGTTAAGTGTTCAAAGGAAAGAAAGATCAGTTACAGGCAAGAGAAGAAATGAGAGCAGATATGATGGTAAAAAGGAGTTTATTATCTAATTCCAGCACTTGGGAAGCAGAGCCAGATGGATCTCTGTGAGTTCGAGGCCAGCCTGGACTATAGAGTGAGATCCAGGCCAGCTATGGCTACAGAGTGAGAGCTTGTCTAACATAACATAACATAACATGACATGACATGACATAAAATAAAATAATAAAATAAAATGAAATGAAATAAAATAAAATAAAATAAAATAAAGGTGTTTATTATGTATCTAATACTAAGTAATATGAAGGAAACATGTTCCAGGGCATGAACACATATTACCTGTACTGGTTTGCTTTTGTCAACCTGACACAAACCTAGACATACCAGTGTTAAGGGAACCTCAACTGGGAACTGCCCCTACCAGATTGGTCTGCGGACAAGTCTGGTATATTTTTCTTGATTAATGACTGTCGTGGGAGGACCCAGCTGACTATGGGTGTCTTAGACATGGTTCTGGGTTGTCTAAGAAAGCAAGCTGAGCAAGCCATGAGGAAGCAAGCCATGAAGCAGCATTCCTCCATAGCCTCTCCAATTGTTTCTGCCTCCAGTTTCCTGGCCTGTTTTCCCTCTTAACACACTACAACTATCACAGCAATAGAACCCTAACTAAGACATTACCTCATTGAAATCTTCAATAACCCCATTGGGCATTAAGCTATCCTTATTTAAAACAGGAAGCTGAAGCCCTGCAGTGGTGGCGCACGCCCTTAATCCCAGCACTCGGGAGGCAGAGGCAGGCGGATCTCTGTGAGTTCGAGGCTAGCCTGGTCTACAGAATGAGTTCCAGGACAAGCACCAAAACTACACAGAGAAACCCTGTCTCGGAAAAGAAAAAAGGGAAAAAAAAAAAAGGAAGCTGAGGCTCAGGGAGGTTAAACAGTTCATCACTAGTTCCAAAACACCCCAGGAAGTAGAGCCTGGACTCCAGCTCAACCCATTAGTTAACTTGTTCTACAATTTACTTTCCCTCACCCAAACTTCTCATCTCTTAGTGCAGCAATTCAGCTTCACAGTCATGGCTCCCATCAAACTGAAGAAGCACCAACAAGAAGGTATCTATCACACCTCTGTCCCTAATTTGATGGAAAATTTTCAAAGCAATCATCAATGCTGCTTCTTTGTGACAACTGATCACTAACTACCTCCATGAAACATTCTTCCTTGACTTACAGAATACTACCTCTTCCTACCTTTAACCCTTCTCTGGCTACATTTTTTACAACTTTAATTATAAGCCCTCCCTCCACCACCACCAAGTTGTGGACCCTTATGCCTGAGTCCTACACCCACTTTTCTTTGTATTTTCCTCCCAAAATAATTTCATCAATCATTTCTCTCTACATATCCATGAGTCAAAAACTTACACCCTGACACTACAAAATTAATGTCCATTACAGAATGCAGTTAGTTAGGAGGAATAAATTCTAACAGTCTACAGCACAGTAGGGTAACTATGGTTGACAAGAATTAAGCGAATGTTCCCAACTACCTAGTAAAGGATTTTGATGTCCTCAACATAAACAAGTGATAATTATCTACAGACAGAGAATGTCAACAGTCCTGCCCTGATCAATATACATTATATACATGTACTGAAATGTCATGTTGTACTCCACAAATACGTATAATTGCTATGTCAATTAAAAATAACAATATATTTCTTAAAATTTAACATGTCCAAGGCCAAACTGCTCATTGTTCCTTTCCCTTGTCCTAAACTTGGTCATCTTCTAATACTTCAGTAAAAGGTCCTACCAAGTACCTGCAGAAAGCCAGGAGCTGACCTTAATATTCTATTCTACCCCAAAGTCTATATCCAATTCATTAAGCACTTGAAATTTATCATTTTCAGTTTAGAAATTAAAATTAACATTTCTTCATTTCCCTTTCCTCCTCCCACCCCTCCTAGTATCCCCTTGCTCTCACAAATCTGTGGCCTCTTTTTGTTTGTTGTTACATATACATCTCTTTGCAACAGAGACCATTACAGAAAACCACAACTTAAAATGCAGAAAACCAGACATTAGGTAGTACTCAGTCTCAACTGATAAATCTATAGCACAATTCTTGCACCTCAGGCTCAAAGACCATTGCAGAAAGATCATAAGAGCTAGAAGAACAGGAAAGTTTGCTGCAAGATTGTCTTTATAAATGTCAGGGAGGTTGGCTACACCAGTGAAGTCTCATCAACATAGCTGCCTAAACAAGACCTGAACATCATTTTTACTGGTTGTTTTTCTCATATCTCTCTTATATCCTTCTCCCCACTAACTGTTCTCCTATCAGTGAAGTTACTAATGTATCTTGCATAGAATATTCTGGTAACAGCCTACTAATTAGTTTCTCCTCCTCTAGTCTTTTTTTATATCAATTTTTATTTTATGTATATGTGTGCTTTGCCTGCATGTACGTCTGTAAACCAATTACTTGCAGTGCTCACCAAGAGAAAGACATAGTATCCCCAGGAATTGGAGTTACAGATGGTAGTGGGCGACCATGTGGGTGCTGGGAATTGAACCTGGGTCCTCTCCAAGAGCAGCCAGTGCTCTTAACCACTGAGGCATCTCTCCAGCCCCTTACTCCACTACTTTTTCATTTAAAAATTTTCCTACAATATATTTGATCATGTTGTCTCCTCCTTTTGCTCCCCCCACATCCACCACACCTCTCTACCCAGCCAACTTCATGTTCTCTCTCTCTCTTAAAAAATGAAAATCAAAACAAAAACTAAGTTTAAAAAATGGCAAAAACAGAACAAAAAGCACACACACACACACACACACACACACACACACACACACACACACACCCTGGATTTCATTTTGTGTTATCCAACTACTCCTGGGCATGGGTTCTGTCCTGGAGTATGGTTGATATACCCAGTGTCACTTCATTGGAGAACACTGATTTTTCTCTTTCCTAGAAGCTAAGCAGCTATCATTGCCAATAACTTCTTGGTTAGGGGTGGGACTTTGTGTCCGCTATCTCTTCTCTGTGCTGGGATTTTGTCTGGTTTGAACCCATGCAGCTCTATATGCATGCACTTTCAATCTCTGTGAGTTCATTATCAGTCCTGCTGTATCTGGAAGATGCAGTATCCTTGGAGTCATTCACCACCTCTGGCTCTTACAATCTTTCTGCTTTCTCTTCCACATAGATCCCTGAACCTCAAGGGGAAGGTTTTGACAAAGACATCCCATTTAGAGATGAGTGCTCCAAAGTCTCTCTCGATCTCTTTCTGCACATTGTCCAGTTGTGGATCCCTGTGTTAATTCCCCTCTACTGCAAGAAGAAGCTTCTCTGATACTCCCCTCCACTTTTAACCCTCCAAAGCAGCCATACTTCCAATCCACCACAGGATCTCTGCACATGGTATCTCTCATCATGTAATGTTTGTTCCTAAAAAGCTTTACTTAGTTCACTTTGATCCACACTCTAAATCACAGCTCAAGTGCCCTGGGCTCAGGAATCCTCTAATTTCTCAATCAATGCCATGGGCCATTGCCATTAGCATTCATGTTCCTTTTCTTTGCATCTATTTTCTTCAGTGTGGTATAAATGAACATTTGACCAACTGATTAATGCTCTCACCTATCACAACAAAAACTCCCTGAGGACAAGATCTTGAATGCTTAAAATTTACCACTGTCTCTACAACACTAGCACAAGTCTGTCACCTGGCAGGTGTTCAATGTCCTGCATGATTGCTTCCTCTGGGTTTCCCAGAGAAACAAGACAATGAACTACACTAAAATAAAATACTTTGTACCTACAGCCTACTATAAAATAATCATCCTCACCTATCACCCACTGACAAGAGAAAATGCAGAGGCTGAATCACTTGCTCAAAGCTACACCATGTAGATTAGTGTGACACCCTATATATCTATTCCAAGACTTCCTTGAGTGCATTTCTGTTTGGATTTTTGTGGCTACACAAATAAACAAAAATCCTTCTCTTGTTTCTAGTCTCCCAAGCTCTTGATCTTGCTTTACTGGATTTTCAGCTCATGCCTGTGGGTCACAAGCAATGTCATTTGTCTCCATTTCGCCAGTGATACACATTCAGTAAATATTATTTCAAAGCTGGGAGGTGGTGGCACATGCCTTTAATCCCAGCACTCAGGAGGCAGAGGCAGGTGGATCTCTGTGAGTTCGAGGCCAGCCTGGGCTACAGAGTGAGTTCTAGGAAAGGCGCAAAGCTACACAGAGAAACATTGTCAAAAAAAATATTACTTCAAGCATTTCTGGCTATGGGACAAGAATGAGCAACTGAATTAAGTATATCCATCTACTCTAAGACCCCCTTCTAAAAACAAATTATTTTCCCAACCAGAACACCAGTAAAGAAGAAATATCAAGATTTTTATATGATGAAATGACCAGCTTGTGCCACAAAGTCCAGTGGAAATAGAACATATACCCTACCCTGTGGACCAGTGCTTAGATATATGACATATGGCCTCAAGAACATTATTAATAGCCTATGAGCACATCCCTCTTCCCAACTATCATCCTCTTCCTGGGAAGACACACCACCCTCCTACACAGGGCTGAAAATGTAACCTGCTTCTACATTGGCAGGAGCAAGGGCCCCCGGAATAAATACAGACAAATGTCTGACACTTCAAACTATGAAAGAAACTTAATATCTTTGTTCCATTCCCATCCACAGTCAACATTTAGCATTAAAGCAAATAAATTCCATCATTAGCCTCAAAAGACAAACTTTTATTTTAAGTGTAAAAAAGGCCAATAAAAATAGGTAATAGCTAACCCCTAAATATATAAAAAGTAGCCATGAAAAGAATTCTAAAGACAGCAAATAAGCCAGTTCTGGAAATCACTTGTGCTTTGCTGTTCTTTTAAAAATATGAACATGGACTCATGTTACTGTCACAGTCTACTCCATATTGTTTTTTCAAAGGGGAGGGGACGGTCAAAGGGAAATTTTAGATTTTGAGACTCTAATACATTAAAGTTCAAAAGGGATACAAGCCAATTCAATCACAAAAAGTAATAAAAAGGAAACAAGGACAGCTGTACAATTCAATATTAGCACTAAACTTCAAAGCAAGTATAAGATCTCAAAAAGAATGACGACACAGAGCCCAGGAACCTCTGGCTTAAAAATCAAACCACTTCTATACACACACACACACACACACACACACACACACACACACACACACA
>CABHPR010124915.1:0-20920 GCA_902168415.1 Peromyscus melanophrys
CCAGGGGTCCCCCAAGCAGATCAAGCTACACAATTGTCTCGTCATGCAGAAGGCCTAGTCCAGTCCCATGTAGACTCCACAGCCATTGATCCAACTTTTATGAGTTCCCACTAGTTTGGTTTCCCCATCATGATCCTGATGCACTTGCACATAGAATCTCTCTTCTCCGTCTTTGACTGGACTCCTGGAGCTCTGCCTGGTGTTTGGCTGTGGATCTCTGCATCTGCTTCCATCAGTCATTGGAGAAAACCTCTGTGATGACAGGGTATTCACCAGTCTGATCACTGGGGTAAGCCAGTTCAGTTCAGGCACCCTCTCCACTATTTCTAGTAGTCCAAGCTGGGGTCACCCTTGGGGATTCCTGGCAACTTCCCTAGCAACGGGTTTCTCTATCTCCATGATATCTCTATCATTGCTTTCCCACTCCATCCCTGTTCCAGCTCTACCATCTGATTCCCTTATGTCCTTATCCCCTATCCTCCATTGCCCATCCCTCATCCCCAGTTTATTCATGGAGATCTCATCTATTTCCCCTTCCCAGGGCAATCCATGCATCCCTCTGGGTCTTCCTTGTTAGCTAGCTTCTCTATAGAGTTGTGGGTTGTCTGGTTATCCTTTGTTTTACATCTAGTATCCACTTGTGAATGGGTACATACCATGTTTGTCCTGAGTCTGGATTACCTCACTCAGAATGGTATTTTCTAGTTCCATCCATTTGCCTGCAAATTTCATGATGTCATTGTTTTTCTCTGCTGAGTAGTACTCCGTTGTGTATATGTACCACATTTCCTTTCTTTCTTTTTCTTTTTTTCTTTTCTTTTTTTCTTTTTTTTGAACACTGATTCAACAGTTTTATTTCTTTCTCTCTACAAATGATACATGCATCCTCTCTGGAAAAAAGCAATCATTAACTCTTACTGTGTCAGGCACTGCTGTGGACTCTTCATTTTATAACAACTATTTGTCCTCATTTACTTAGGAGGTAAGCAAGGCACACAGAGTAAATAATTACTCAAATTATGTTGGGATATTAGAATCAGACCTTTCACTGAGGTAGTTGATTCCTTTTAGCCACCCTATTTCCCTATCTCTTTCATTCTTGGTGAGTACCCTAAATTCAAATACTGGGAGGAAAGCATGATAGAAAATTCAAAATACTACCATTTTGAAGCTAGTATTCATCTCTATTTTCACCGACTAAAACATCCTGGAACTGGACAGTTCGGGATGAAAGAATTAGATGTCAGAAATCTAGGAAAATGTTGCTTTAAGGGACAGTCTGTAAGTTATGTAAGTCCAAGGAATAGAATATACCAGCAGAGACCAGAACCAGGAGGCTCAAGGAACAGACCTTGAGACTCAGAGCAGCAGTGCTCAAAGGAGAGACCCTTCATTGGACCCAGTAAAAACTCCCAGGAATAACCCCATTATGACAAGATCTTCTGTGTTCAGGATGGTGTCACCATAGATGACCCAACTCTAAAATCTGCACCTCCAAATTCATCACCTCAGCCTCTTACAAAGGGCACAGGAACCTCAAACTGTGTCTTAATTATCAGACTTCCTTTTCTTTCACTGCAGAAAACTGAGTTTTTTCTTTCACATATATAGATATTCAGAGATATCCAAAGAGCATATAGGTATATTGCTCCAATCAATAAGTAAAGCAGTATTATTTTGATATGAATGGGAAACAAGTTTGCTGTTTGAATTGCATTATAATTGAGACATAAGACATTCAACATACAATATTTCCTTTTCTCCAGTTTCAGCCACCTGATTTGGGATTTGATACTGCACTAGCTCCACAGTATCTCTCCCCTAATGAAATGATTTTCTTTGCATATGTACCGCTGAGTGAACCTAACAGCAAGCTATACAAAAGGAAGTTCAAAAATATTCATGTTGTGAAAGTGATAAACTACAGGTAATTAATGATTTGTTCACACTTACTTAGAATGCATACTGGTTTTCAAATCTAAAACTTTAACCTACTTTTTTGAGGATTTTTTTATTTTATTTTTCTTTATTAAGAAATTTTCTACTCCTCATGCTATCCACAGACCCCCCCTCCTCCCTCCTCCCTCCTCCCTCCTCCCACTCCCCAGCCCTCTTTCCTAAGCCACCCCGCATCCCCACATCCCCCAAATCGAGTTCTCCCATGTGGAGTCAGCAGAGCCCAGCACACTGAGCCTAGGCAGGTCCAAGCCCCTTCCCACTGCACCAAGGCTGTGCAAGGTGTCACACCATAGGCACCGGATTTCCTGAAGCCTGCCAATGCACCAGGGGCAGATCCGATCCCCCTGCCTGGGTGCCCCACAAACAGTTCGAGCCAAACAACCGTCTTCCGTGTCCAGAGGGCCTAGTCCAGTCCCATGGGAGCTCCAGAGCCACCAGTCCACAGTTCATGGGTTTCCACTAGTGTGGAGTAGTCATCTCTGCACATCCTCCCATCATGATCTCGACATCCCTCGCCTGCAGTATTTCTCCTCTCTCTCATCAATTGGATTCCCGGAACTCAGCCTGGTGCCTGGCTGTGGATCTCTGTATCTGCTTCCATCTGTCACTGGACAAAGGCTCTATGATGACAGCTAGGTTATTTGCTAGGCTGGTCACCAGAGTAGACTGGTCCAGGCACCCTCTGGACCACTGCCAGCAAACCAAGGTGGAGTCAACCTTGTGGATTCCTGAGAGCCTCCCCAGCACCCTGCCTCTTCCTATTCCCATGATGTCCTCATCTATCATGGTATCTTCCTCCCTGCCCTCTCACTCTGTCCCTGTTCCAGCTTGACCCTCCCATTTCCCTATGTTCTCTTCCCCCACTCCTCGCCCTCTGCCACCCCCCCATACCCAGTTCACTCATGTAGATCTCATCCATTTCTCCTTCACAGGGTCAGCCATGTGTCCCTCCTAGGATCTTTTCCTGTTAGCTAGCCTCTCTGGAGTTGTGTACCACATTTTCTTAATCCATTCTTCAGTTGAGGGGCATCTAGGGTGTTTCCAGTTTCTGGCTATTACAAATAATGCTGCTATGAACATAGTTGAGCATGTGTCCCTGTGATATAATTGAGCATTCCTTGGGTATATGCCCAAGAGTGGAATAGCTGGATATTGAGGAAGATTGATTCCCAATTTTCTGAGAAACAGCCATACTGATTTTCAAAGTGTCCGTACAAGTTTGCACTCCCACCAACAGTCTAGGAGTGTTCCCCTTGCTCCACATCATCTCCAACATAAGCTGTCTGCAGTGCTTTTGATCTTAGCCATTCTGACAGGTGTAAGATGATTTCTCAGTCATTTTGATTTGCATTTCCCTGATGACTAAGGATGTTGAGCAATTTCTTAAATGTCTTTTGGTCATTTGAAATTCTTCCTTTGAGAATCCTCTGTATAGCTCTATAGCCCATTTTTTAATTGGATTGTTCATTATTTTGATGTCTAGTTTCTTGAGTTCTTTATGTATTTTGGAGATCAGCCCTCTGTCAGATGTGGGGTTGGTGAAGATCTTTTTCCATTCTGTAGGATGTCATTTTGTCTTATTTACTGTGTCCTTTGCCTTACAGAAGCTTCTCAGTTTTAGGAGGTTCCCATTTATTAATTGTTGCTCTCAGTGTCTGTGCTACTGGTGTTATATTTAGGAAGTGGTCTCCTGTGCCAATGCATTCAAGACTACTTCCTACTTTCTCTTCTATCATGTTCTGTGTAACTGGTTTTATATTGAGGTCGTTGATCCACTTGGACTTGAGTTTTGTGCATGGTGATAGATATGGATCTATTTGGAATCTTCTACATGTTGATGTCCAGTTATGCCAGCACCATTTGTTGAAGATGCTTTATTTTTTCCATGGTACAGTTTTGGCTCCTTTGTCAAAAATCAGGTGTTCATAGGTGTGTGGGTTAATGTCAGGGTCTTCAATTCGATTCCATTGGTCCAAATCTAACTTTAAGCCATGGTGGTCCAATAGAATACAGGAGGTTATTCCAATTTTTTTTGTATCTGTTGAGATTTGATTTGTGACTGAGTATGTGGTCAATTTTAGAGAAGGTTCCATGGGGTGCTGAGAAGAAAGTATATTCTTTTTTGTTAGGGTGGAATGTTCTGTAGATATTAAGTCCATTTGAGTCATAACATGTTAGGTCCCTTATTTCTCTGTTAAGTTTCGATGTGGCAAATCTGTCCAGTCGTGAGAGTGGAGTGTTGAAGTCTCCCATTATTAATGTGTGGGGTTTGATGTGTGATTTAAGCTTTAGTTAATGTTTCTTTTACATATGTGGGTGCCCTTGTATTTGGGGCATAAATGTTCAGAATTGAAACTTAATCTTGGTGGATCTTTCCTGTGATGAGTATGTAATGTCCTTCTCGATCTCTTTTGATTGATTTTAGTTTGAAGTCCATTTTGTTAGATAGTAGGATATCTACACCAGCTTGCTTCTTAAGTGCATTTGATTGGAAAGTCTTTTCCCAGCCTTTTACTCTGAGTTAGTGTCTGTCTTTGAAGTTGAGGGTGTGTTTCTTATATACAGAAGGATGGGTCCTGATTTTGTATCCATTCTGTTAGCCTGTGTCTTTTTATAGATGAATTAAGTCCATTGATATTAAGGGATATTAATAACCAGTGATTGTTAATTCCTGTTATCATTTGGTGGTAGTGTGTGTATATTTCTCTTCCTTGGGATTTACTGCTGTGGGGTTATCTATTGCCTGTGTTTTTGTGGGTGTATCTGGCTTCCTTAGTTTGGAATTTTCCTTCTAATGCTTTCTTTAGGGCTGGATTTGTGGATAGGTATTGTTTAAATCTGGTTTTGTCTGGAATGTCTTGTTCATGCCATCTATGGTGATTGAAAGTTTTGCTGGGTATATTAATCTAAGCTGGCATCCATGGTCTCTTAGTGTCTGCATTACATCTGTCCAGGATCTTCTGACTTTCAAAGTATCCATTGAGAAGTCGGGTGTTATTCTGATACGTCTGCCTTTATAAGTCACATGGCCTTTTTCTTTTGCTGCTCTTAATATTCTTTATTCTGTATGTTTAGTGGTTTAATTATTATGTGGCGAGGGGACTTTTGGGGGGGGGGGTCTAGTCTATTTGGTGTTCTATAAGCTTCTTGTATCTTGTATTCATAGGTATTTCCTTCTTTAAGTTGAGAAAATTTTCTTCCATGATTTTGTTGAACATATTTTCTGTGCCTTTGAATTGGTATTCTCCTTCTTCTATCCCTGTTATTCTTAGGTTTGGCCTTTTCATGGTGTCCCAGATTTCCTGGAAATTTTGTATTATGACTTTTTTGGCTTTGGTATTTTCTTTGACTGATGAATGTTTTTCCTCTATTGTTCCCTCTACACCAGAGATTCTCTCTTCCATCTCTTACATTCTGTTGGTTATGCTTGCATCTGTGTTTCCTGTTCATTTACTCAAATTTTCTATTTCCAGCATTCCCTCTGTTTGTGTCTTCTTCATTGTTTCTATTTCACTTTTCAGGTCTTGAACTGTTTCCTTTACATGTTTGATTGCTTTTTCATGGTTTTCTTGGCTTTCTTTAAGGGATTTATTGATTTCTTCCAATTTTTTTTGTTTGTCTTTTCCTCAATTTCTTTAAGGGAATTTTTTATTTTCTCCTTAAAGGCCCCTAGCATCTTCATGAAGTTACTTTTAAGGTCACTTTCTGCTTCTTCTACATTGTGATGTTCAGGTCTTGCTGTTGTAGGAGGGCTAGGTTCTGGTGATGCCATATTGCTCTTTATGTTGTTGTATGTATTTTTTTCACTGATGTCTACCCATCTCTTCCTCCAATACATGCAAGAGGTACCTGTGTCTGAGTGAGCTACTATTGGTCCACTCTGTGCTTGCTGTGTCTGTGTTTCAGGAGGCCCCTCTGGGTCCAGTCTTAACTCTTGGTCTAATTGGAGCTAGCAGATTCTGTATCTCAGGGAGCTGCTCTTGGTCCAATCCAAGCTAGCTGACTCTGTGACTCAGGGAGCCTCTCTTGGTCTTATCAGGGCTCTTGGTCTAGTCAGAGCTGGCAGATTCTGTGTCTCAGGAAGTCACTGGTGTCGCAGGGCAATGGGTATTGGGGGTAGGGTATGGGTCTTGTAGATTGCTGGGTCCAATGGGGGGTTTGGTGGGGGAGCCTGCCCACGGGAATCTTCCCTGCTGGTCAGCAACTGGGGCAGAGATGGGTGGAGGTTCCTGGGGACTGGCTGTGTCCCAGGGCCTGGGTCCTAGAGGCAGGACTCTGGGTAGGAGAAGAGTCACTCACCTCTTGGTCCAATGAGAGCTGGCAGATTCCATGTCTCAGGAAGTTACTGGGGTCACAGGCGGGTGGGTATTGGGGTAGGGCTTGGGTCTTATAGCTTGCAGGGTCCAATGGGGGGTTTTGGTGGGGGAGCCTGCCCACAGGAGTTTTCCCTGCTGGCCTGCAACTGGGACAGAGTTGGTTGGGGGTTCCCGGGGACTGGCTGTGTTCCAGGGTCTAGGTCCTAGAGACAGGACTCTGGGTCAGAGACCAAAATTGATGTTTATTGGACTTTTTTTAATGTAAGAACCCTTCAAATTGTTTTCTAACATGACGATACTAATTTAATGTATTGCTCATAAAGTAAGGGTCATGAGTTTTGGGGGGATTTTTTTTTTGTTGTGGTGGTAGTGGTTTTATTTTTCATCTTTCTCTGTTACTTTTAAACTGCATAGTGGTTGTGCTATCTCTTTGTGGTTTTAATCTGCATTTCCACAATAAATAATACACTTATTAGATATGTGTCGCTTCTTTGGTGAAGCCTTTTTCAGAGTTTGTCCACTCTTTTTCATTTGGACTGTGTTGTTATTTTAGTTCTTTATGTATTTTGATACTAGCCCTGTATTATGTTTGTGTAAATTTTGTAAATTTTCTGCTAGTAAATTTTAAAAAGCAAAGGTTTTTGAGGTTGGTATGATCCAATTGCACAATTTTTATTTAATATTTTTAGGCAGGGTCTCACTATGTAATCCTGACTGGCCTGGAACTCACTATGTAGACCAGGCTAGCTAGAGATTCCCACTACCTCTGCCTGCTAAGTGCTAATATTAAAGATGTGAGTTGCCACACCTGCCACAGAGTAGTTCTAAATTGATAAGTTGTACTTTAGATATGATTTCTGAGACATCTTTCTTTGATCCAAGGTTACAAAGATTTTGCTCTGTTGTGTTTTGTAATTTTTATTGTGAAATTAGGTAAGAGTCAAGGGTGTGTTATATGGCTGTGTACAGGGTTTTTATTCTTGAATCTATGACTTAGAAGACTACTTTCCCATTGAATGACCATGACACCTTTGTCAGAACTGGTTGACAGTGTGTGGGAGTGTCTTTCTGAACTATATTTTGTTCTGTTGACCCCCACCACCATCATGGCTATCCCATGTCTTTGTCATACTCAGTTACTGAAATTAACACTGAGAAACGAGTGATTTCCAGATTGACTTCTCCCACCCATACTCAACAGGGAATAACAGCAAATAAAATAATACTGTAGAGTTCCCAGACAAATACCCTGTTTTTGACATACATTTTACCGTTACCAAAAACACTGTCCTTTCCTACACTGTTTCTCCTGGTGAGACTTGATCCTGTAATATCTGTATCCTAAAACAGAGTACTGCAAAAAAGTTCTTTTTTTAAGGAAAGTATAGCTAATGTGTTTGTCAAGATTAGTTGTTTTTATTTATTTAGTGAAAGGATACATAATTTCATATGTGTGTGTAACAATGGTTGTCAGAGTTTTGTTTTTTCCTTTCTCAAAAGAAAAACTTAACTCTAGTGTATGGGGGGAGTATGCATGTTTATTTATGTTCACATTTGTGTGGAAGCTGGAGGTGAATACTGGGTATCTTCTTCAATCACTATCTACCTTACTCTTGAGATGAGGTCTCTGAACTTGAAGCTCACCAATTAGGATAAGACTGGCTATCCAGCAAGACAAGGTAGGGATCCTCCTGTCTCTACCTTCCCAGCACCAGGATTGCAGGAGTATGCTGCCATGCCCAGTTTTTTATATGGTTCTGAAGGATTGAATCCAGGCCTTCACACTTATGTGGCAAGCACATTACTGACTGATCCCCCCAGCCCTGTGATACTTATTTTTTATTTTTATGATGTTTTATGAGAACAAGTAATTCCATTCTTTTCTAATGTTGCAAGAATTTTAATCAGAAATTTGTGGAGAGAAAAAAAACAGGCAGTGTAGAAGTCTAATGGGAAATTGTCACATGTAATTGAGATAAAAGTACTTGTAAATTCTCTAGAGAAGTTTTTTTTAAAGATACATATTGTGTCTGAGTGTGCACATGTATGTGTTAGTGTGTCCAGAAGAGGGCATCAGATCCCTGAGAGCTGTAAAGAGTTGTTTATTGAACACTAACTTGTTATATGGGTGCTGAGATCTGCAGTCCAGTCCCCGTGATTGCATAGCAAGTTCTCTTAACTGCCAAGCCATATCTCTAACACCTCGAAAGAGGTTCTTAAGACATCTATTTCCTAATTCCAGCAGTTTCCATGTTTTGCACCCTTAGTCATTGTTACCCTCTCCCTGCCACAGTCCATATTAATGTCCTAATCACAGTATGCCAATCACTGTGGCACACACCTTTAATCAGGAGGCTGAGGCAGGTGCATATCTATTTCAAAGCTGCCCTGGGCTACGAAGACCTTGTCAAGTGCTGTGTCAATAATTATGGCAAAATCATATTGGCACATGTAAAAATCCAGGCAGGTATAGCAGAAACAAGGAGGAGCCCACTTGTTCATTACATTCTTTATGTAAAATGTGTTAAGCACTTAACTAAGACTCTTGGGAAGTTAGCAAGTCAGCTTTCATGTTTCTGTGTTGCTCTCTGTAGATACTTAGACTGACCATGTAATCTTATCATCCTGGAAAGTTGTGATATTGAGTTACACTTGAATTCTAGCTATATCAGTATGGTACAATGTACCTTCTAATAGCTCACAAGACACCAATACTTTGAAAGGCTCTTTACATATCAGTCCCATTTTAGTATACCTTTAAAAAGTTTGACTGATGACTCTGAATGTTCAGCCACGAGAGTGGTATCAAAAACTTGCTTGAACTTATCTAAAAAGTCATAATCAGTGCTGAATCTGAATTTGTTTGCCCAAAGCACCACAGTGCCTGGCTGGGAAAGGTACACCATGGTAGCAAGTAGCTTATCCAGAAAGTAGTGGTGGTAGACCACATCAGAGGCCAGGACATAATCGTAATAAAAGTTTGACTTAGGGAATTTCTGGTCCAAGTCTTCCCCCCATATCAGTTCTTTCACTTCAGGTAGATGAGCTGTGCATTCCAGTGTGTTTTTTAAAAGATTGTATTGAAGATTTCCTAGAACATCAGGCAGATCTGTTGCTGTGACTTGAGCTCCTAAAAGAAAGAGAAATGGTAATGCTTCATGGAGACATGCAAGTAGCCACAATTTCCTTTATTAGAAGATAATTAACATCTGCATCTCTAAACCCTGCCTTTGTTGGTATAGGCTGAGCAAACTGATGTTATTTAAGCTGTGCAGTTTCCTCTTTGTGTACCACATTAGATGTCACTAGCATCCCAACTTGAACCTCCATCCCCATTCATGAATGTCAAAGGGATTCAGTTTCATACCTTTGGACTTTCAACTTCCTTGCATAAAAATTAAATGAATTGAAGTAGTTGACTAGCTCCTCCAAGACTGTTATCTCTGAATAACTAATGATTCCTGCCATGTAACATTTGGGAGTGATTCAATGAAATTTTGGCCAAGCTATGCATACCCTGTCAGTAGTAAGAAATTAGTATTGTCACAGGAGATATTTTTGAAATGAGAACAAGAAGAAACAAACCTAAAAGACTGGACACAATGGAAACAAGGCCTGGTCCAGCACCAATTTCAAGTATTTTAGCATCTTGGAGATTTAATTCCTCTGTATGCTCTTCCAAATATTGGCACAAAGCTGTAGCCTAAAAAACATTAACAACAAATTCCATTTGGAATTGGATCATTAGACACCAGGAGCAGACCACTGTAAGCTTGTAGTTGAACATTAAGGTGTAACCCTAAATATTTTCAGCTTGTAAGTGTTTTGTAAGAACCAAAATAGCCAGACACTGAGGCTCAGACCTGTAAGCATAGCACTGAGGAACTTGAGCTAGCTTAAGCTACCCTATGATTCTGTCTAAACTTTCCCCCATCCAAAAAAAAGAAAAAGAAAAAGAAAAATTTAATGTCATACTCATCTCTGCTATGAATATTATAATTCTACCTACAGAACTGGAGAAACAGATTAGTCTCATCTGAGTCAGACCTGACTGATCTCAAAGAGGAAAGAAGGAAAAGGAGATTAGTTCCACTCTTAGAATAAATGGGGAATGTGCACTGAAAAATAGCAATTCCTACCAGCTTGTCATGTTGAGTCTTTAAGTGCTTCAAGTAAGTTACAAATTTGAACACCTTTCTCCCAGTTCTTTCTTCAAAATTCAGATTAACTAAGACTGTTACATTGGACAAGTGGCACCGTCCCTCCCCTTCCTCTTGCCTGATAAATACTGTCAGAATAGTACTTCTCAAAGTGTTCAGAGTAGCTTGTTAAAGATGCAGATCCTTAGCTTCTGTATGTAGGTCTGGGTCTGCATGTCTAGATCAACCCTAATGATGCCAGTCTGGACTACAATATGAGTTAGCAAATTAGTTTTTGTGCATGACAGCAAATGTCCTTTTTATTATTTATTCATTCTTTGTTTCTACTTCCCAAAACTTTTCTATAATGAGATAATACCTCATTGATTCACCAAAAATAAGTGTTATTTGCATCAGCTGGGCATGGTGGCGCACACCTTTATTCCCAGCACTCAGGAGGCAGAGGCAGGAGGGTCCATGTCAGCTTAAGGCCAGCCTGACCTATGTAGTGAGCCCCAGGACAGCTAGGACCCTCTCTCTCTCTCTCTCTCTCTCTCTCTCTCTCTCTCTCTCTCTCTCGTGTGTGTGTGTGTGTGTGTGTGTGTGTGTGTGTGTGTGTGAAATATTGGCTAGCAATGCCCTGGGAAAGACTAAAAAGGTAAGTATGTGCAAGAGACAAACAAACCCATATATACTAGGCCAAGATTGCAGTGTGGACATGGAGATAAAAAGCAGTTGAGCTCTATAGTTTGCATTCTACTTTCTATTCAGAAATGATTGGCCAGAGAATTCCTGGACACCTGCTTTCATCATTGCAGGCCATAAGGTGAATAACACAGTAACCCTATTCACCCCATTGCATCCTGTGTTCCTGTTGAACAGATGCCTGCAAGGATAATAGCAGTTATCTATGCTATCAAGGTACTTTGGTATCAGGGCTAAGACATGTAAACCAGTTACAAAATACTGTGGTTTACATGGCATAAGCAAAGCATACAAGTGGAACAGAGCAGAATAGAGGCTGGGAAGTCAGTACAGTCTTCCTCATGCAGGGAGAGACGTGCCAGCTGAGGAAAGATGCAGGTGGCCTGCCGGGTGAGAGTAGTAGATGTCAGACAGCACCAAGGCAAGGAAGGGGGTTTGAGTTGGCAAGAAGTCCTTGTGTGGACCTTCAATATTGAGTATCACCTAGAGTGGCCCAGAAAAAATTCTCTGTACAGTCTTGTGAAGATGGCTAAGGCCAGCCTCCCTCTGAGGACACCCTGCCCTCTAATAACTGTCATCTGAAGTGCCATTTTGACATTTCAAACCCCAAACTCTATCCCTTAAAAACAACAAAAAACAAAAAAAAAACTCTAAAAGTAACCTCTTTTCATGGACAGCTGCACCATAAATCACACAGGAAGTACCATTTTCCCATTTACAGATCCCAAGAGAGGCCAATTTGGTGCACAACAGACTGAGGCCTTTTCCTAATATTTACCATCACTATAGTTACCTATTTGCCTAATGTAATAGGAAAGGAACAGGGAGGTGTGGTATTGTCAAACTTAGGGTTAGAGAAAAGACTTTTGCTGGAAGGAAATCATACCCATGTATAAATACTAAAAGAGCCCCCAGACCAGAAGCCCTGGCTCCTCCCACTTACTACCAATCCCCAGGACCACCTGGAGAGTCTTGTGGGACCCTCTTCATGACTGTTCAGTGCTCCACAGAGCCACCATCATGGCTTCCCAGATCAGAGTCCCTGCACTATGTAATATGTGTTATTAAGACAGATTTTAAGAAATATAGTCACAACCTTCTTCCTTCCCCTAGCCAGTCTTCAATCAAAATCTACATTTCAGTAAGATCTCAGTATAACTCCAAAGGTCTGAAATTTCTGCTGTGGGTCCTTAATTCTGGACAGGCTTGCTTTGGGAAGACTGGTAATACTGAGACCCAGAGCACCCCAGGGTTAAGGTTTACCAAACCTATGAACCTTACTGAGCCTTTGTATTCTCAGCCGTGAGGTGTAGGAATAATGTTGCATCAATAACTAAAACTAATGTGGTCCTAGATGTAGTGGCTCATTAATCTTGACAACCATGTCAGCAACTCATTGTTACACCATTAGTTCACATTTGAAATACGGAAACCAAGGAAAAATGGACAAAAACTGCCCGTGACCACATATCTGAAAATAATGGACTTTTTGTCTATTTCAGTACCATCCTCACAAGCATGGGGAGTGAGAGGTAGAGAAATGACTGCTGAATGTTTTCTCTGAAGTAAATGCCATTTACCATGTGAAATAAGTCTGAAGTTAATGAATGGCTGAGAATGAGAAGATCCCAAAGGTGCCTATTGCAAAATCTACACTATAAATTCTTAACTTTTTTCATGTAATAGTTGTATCAGTTTTACATCTCATTTCCAATGTGGTCTACTTATATGTCACTTGAAAATATTTCAGTAAATATTGTTTAGGGTTAGGGGTGTGTGTAGATCAGTGATGGCACACTTGTCTGTCATGATGAGAAGGAAGAGAAAGGATCAGCAAGGAGCAAGAGGAGGAGGGTACAGGAAAGGGAGAGGGTTTTGCTTCAAAGCCAGTGCTGCTGGAAGAATTGCTATTATGTCTGCAGAGCCCAAACACAACCCAAGCCCCTGGGAGACCAGGCTGTTACTCATCAATCAGAAAAGCACAGAGGTGAGAAAGCACATGGCCAGTTGTCCTAGACAACACAGATGTATGAAACTTTTTTCTTCAGAAAGCCTGACCACAAATAAATGTAGCAGTTCTCACCCCTGGCCACACCACCGTGCCATAGCTCTCAATGGATTCTTGGATGATGATCTTCTTGCCTGCAAACCAATAATGCTCTTGTGTGTAGCTGGCATAGTCTGTAGGAACAAATTTCTGGATACTACGAAGAGATGACTCTATCCTGTCAGACTCTGTGAAGCAGAAAAATCAGATGGTGAAACTAGATGAAATTTTCTCTAACGGGAGGGCCACCATCAACATTGACTAGATAAAACACAAAACTGAATTACATGGGGATGATGGAGACTGGAATTCACATGTGACACTTTATATATGGCAAAATGACAAAGGATGCCCCTGGTCTTTCCTTAGGAGAGAACAGAATACTTGACCCACTGTCTTTTGCCACCAAAGGAAAGCATTGTTATCTGGTTATATGCAAAGTGGCCTGAGTAAGCTGTCTGAACTTGGAGGAGCTAGATAAACACACATCTGCCTATTTTTAGCTCTTGGGGTGAGGTAATATTCCCACATGTTGGCAGGAGCACGTTCTCTTAAATCCACAACTACCCCTCCAAAGGCCCAGGCTACCCACAGTTGAACCAGTTCTCCAAGCCTGGGGAGGCTGTTGGCTGAACTCCAGATATTAAATTACAACTGCTTTAAATACTCCTTTAGCCCCATGAGCCATGATAGCAGTTCTCAAATGTCATATAAAATGAGGAAGAGAGCACCTGACAGGGCTGGTATCATGCAGTCACAAATCTTCGCAGGTTTTCCAGAGTTTAAGAAAAGCAGTGAGACAAAAGGAGTGAGGATAAGGATGCTGAGCTCACAACCTACCAGTCACTGTTGGCCAAAGACTAAAGTGGAACCAACAATGGGGATTCTGTCTTGGAGCAAAAGGGACATGTGGCTCTTGTCTTTGTGTCCTAGGAAATGACTAGGTTTTGACAGGAATAGAATCTGGGTTCTAGGAAATCGATGGGAAAACAATCAGTGAACATATGATGTCTGTCAGAGCAGCCACTCAAGGTTGAAGAGGAAGGAGGTGAATTTGGAAAGAGCCCTACTCAGTGACAGCTTCCTTCAGGGCAGGACCTACAGTGACTTCAAGTGATAGTGATTGTTGCATAGAATTTTAAAAATAAACTAGGGCTTTATAGGTTATGTGTCTATATATGTTTTCATTTTATTTCCTCAAATTTTATTGTATTTTACGATGGTGTCAGTGTAGGATATATTGGGGACAGGTTCTGACCACAGTGAGGGTGATTGAGTCGTTTATAAATTAACCTAGGGGAAGCCTTTGGTTCCTCTGATGATCTCATGGTTTTTAACAAGCAGACAGTTCTGATGTCCACCACTCAAAAGAAAAATGAATGCAATGAAAAAAAAGCTGAGCTTCAACTGAGCTGTCAGGCCCTGCTCATCAAGAGTCAGCTCAGTCCTGGGGACATCCTCTCCACTGTAGAGTTGCAAGGGGCAAACCTACAGCCCTCACAGTGACCTGACAAATAAGCCCCATCTTTATGAATGATTGATAAGGTCCTAGACTCCTACCCCAGGGCCTTGAGCTGGTGCTGAATCTGGTTCAGACAAATAGAAGGCCAAGGAACACAATGGGGAATGTTGCACTCCCAGTCCCTACAGAGAGGAAGAGACAGGGATTCATGGGGCTTGACAACGATCATGTACAAAAACACACACCATGGGTGGTGTGTGTTCCAACAACAGAGGAGATGGAAGTAACATGGAAAGCATAGGTCACAGTGAGATGTGTAAAGTAGTTTTAAATTTTATTTAAAATTTAAAAGTAGTGAAACTTACGTAGTTTCAAAATTTCATTATTTCATATATATGGTTATTTTGCTTTCGTGTGTGCAGGTATATCTATGTACCATGTGGGTACAGGGTATGTATGGTACAATATCTGCAGAGGTCATAGAAGGCATCAGATCTGGAACTAGAGTTAAGATGGTTATGAGCATATATATAGTTTTACATAAGACCACTTGAAGTTCTATAAAAAGAAAAATATCTGTATTAAACTTTGAATATTTTCATTTATTATAGTTATATAAACATATTTTTAGAGAGTTATATTTTATGAAAACAATATGAAAAAATAACACCCTCTTTAGCAGAGGTGAAACATTTTTACCACTTTAAGTTGTTGTTTTAAATGGCTCTCAGGACATCCTTGATTATGTCTGTTCTTATTTGCTTCTGAATCCATGCCCAGGTGTATTTCTAAACTTCCACATGACTCTAAGGAGAAAATACCCCTGACAAGGATCCACCATAGGAGAAATTTGCCAAAAATGCATCTGAGCAAAAAGCAAAAACATCTGAATTGTCTTTTGATGTTTTTAAAGTTCTTGTTTCAAACATAAAATACTCTCAGACCTGTACAAATAATAAAACATTGTGGAAGTGGAAGTAAGTTAATAATGAAAAATAGACGGTAATTGCTTATATGAAGATATTTCTCTGCTACTCTCTATTACAGTTTTAAAACCTAGGCTTTAGAAGGAATATAAATTCTTGTGGCTGGGAAATGCTGTAAGGGCTTACCTACTGAGTGTCCTGAGAAGTCATCCTCCTGTGGAGTCCCTGGACACAGGGGCTGCTGTGCTGTGTTGAGACACTGGTCCATAGCCAGAACCTGAGGAGAGGGAAAAAACACTTCAGACTCAGCCTTGCAAGGTTCCAGAAAGCACTGCTTATCACCTTATCGTCTGCTGAGTCGAAAAGAACCTTTGCTTTTCAGCTTGGTTCCTTGGGGTGAATAAGGCAGCCACCCAAGGAACTGGTCTTATGGAATGAGATGAGGCCCCCTATGTTCAAGAAGAAATGCAAACCAGAGCAAGTGGACCGGGGAGCAAATGCTGCTGTTCCCTGTCATAACCCAGTGCTATGCAGCTCATTACTAAGTTCTGGTTTTAATTATTTCAAATAACTTTTGGAACAGAATTTCAGTGAAGAAAGCCTGTCCAATATTGGGTACCATTGAGGACACTCGTGGACTGTGGGTTAATGGAACTATGGATAAGAAACCCAGCTTGAATCAGACTCTGAAGCTGTGTTGGAACACAGCACTCTAGCTAAGAGACTGATCTGATTCCCCTTTGGGCACCTCTTTAATCCCCTCACTCACACACAGGAAGACTGATTTGCAACAAGAGAATTGTTGTTGCACTGATAGGCACAAAAGCCACAGGCCTGTTGGACCTGGAAGATTCAGGGCACTTGATGTTTGCTGAGTGACAAAGCAGACACTGTCATTTGGAGGTTAGTGGCATAAAATAGAAACAGAACCAGCACTAGCAGTGTTTATCCATTTGAATTAGCTTCAAAATCACAATACTCCCATTGCTATCCCACCTACCTGGGAGGCTGAGGCAAAAGGATCACAAGTTCAAGGCTAATCTTGGCAACATAGAGAGGCTCTACCTCAAAATAAAAAGAGTTTGAGATGTAGCTGAATGGTAAAACAGTTGGCTCGCATGCACCAAGCCAGTGTTCAGTCCAGTTAAGGTGGTGATTAGGGGAGAGAATCCAAGATAAAGGTGAAGACAAGTTGGTCAGTGACAGAGCCAGAAGTATGAGTGGACATCCAGCTGCAGTCCGCACTGTGTCCAGGAGGCTGCCTAGTTCCCTGTGGCTTTCCTAAAATGATACCCAGTGTTTAGTGTATGTTAAGTCCACACTGTAATCTTTCTAACAAGCTTTTGTGGTTTTCATTATCTGCATTTATCATCCGAGTTTATTGTCATGCCCCAAAGCTGCCCCATCCTGCTGTTTCAGCTACCGAGGGTGGTGACCAGGCACCACTACTGATCTTGCTTACATTCAATCACTCTAGCTCATGAGTGAGCAGTGAATTCCAGAGGTGCTCCAGTCATACAGCATTTATAACTCTACATCTGAAGAGGTTGTGTGACCCTGGGGTCTCTATGCAAAAGGATGTCAAACAAATGAGATCACAGGGGTGTGGTGTGGCAGCATGTCCTTGGCGTCTATAGTAAAAGGAGTGTCTAAGAAACTAGACTGCAGTGGGTGGGTGTAATGTGGCGTTTTCATCAACTCTAGTGCCAAGTCATCAAGTAATTACCTCAATCCTCAAGTTTAACAAGCTAGCCAAGACTGTTTCACCCTTGTGCCTCACAGGAGTATCTTTCCCCTTGTAGACACTTACTATCTTTGTTTTGAATTTTTCAGCTTGGCAATGACTTCAGGAAGTTAATGGTTTCACCTTTAAAAAGTAGCAGACTGCTTATTGTGCGGTTCAAAAGGGTCTTTGGTGTACTGAGAAGCCTGTATTAGAATGTTGGCCATGTTACAAGTACTTTGAAAATGCAGTTAATTGTGACATCTACCACATGGAGTTGGAGGACCGAGAGCCATAATCCAGCAAAGCCCCTCACACATGCAGTTCCCACTGCTATTACCACTTCCAGGGTGATAGAGTGGACATTCAATATTACTACTCCCAGGGCTATGGAGTGGACACACTGTATAACCACCTCCAGGGCTATGGAATGAGAATACAGTATGCCCCTATAACAAAGTGCCTGTCTGCCACCATGGGATGCCACACATGTAATCTAAGACACTTCTTTATTTCACATGCAGGAGAGGGAGAACATGTTTCAGATAAGTACCTGGTGACAGTTCTTCCGAAATTAAGAGACCCTTCCCACCACTGTTGTTGATATGAAAAATTCATTTTCCCCAAAGACAGCTATGAATTAAAAAACAAAACAAGCTTATACAACTACTATTATTTACTTAGAGTCTGATATTAATTTGACATATATTAGTATATATTATTAAAGAATTTTATCTTTCTTAAAGAAATCCCTGGTTAGTGTCTTCAAAACCCTCAAAACCTTTTCAAACTATCAGTTTAAACATGCCTTTACCTTATGTAGTAGAGATCTCAGTTTGTGTGGCCTCCAGTCTTCAGTGTTTTTTATATAGGACTGCACTTGAAATGGTGAGCTCTTTATGACCAAAAGCCAGCCAGTGGGAGTTCAAGTTATTTATGGTATCATTACCTAGAGTACTCACAGACACATTGCTAGACACCCCCCCCCCCAGCCCCATCGAGCACACATAGAAGAACCCTTACAACATGAAATGGAATGTCCCCCAAAGATCGATAATGTCTAAACAGGGACTAGCTCTGTGGTGTCCTGTTGCTGAGGGCAGGGTGAAATGGAGACTTCTGTTGCAGTTCTAGAAAGAAATGGGAGGTCAGTGGAGGAGGGAATGAATGGGAGCAAAGTGCAGCACATTTGTAGGAAAATTCCATAATGAAACTCAGTACTTTGTAGCTAACCTAAAAGAAATTTAATTAAAAATAAAAAAGAAGTGTAGCTTGGGGGTTGGGGTTTTACACAGTTCTGCAAATACTCCTTGTGGTTAAAGAGGCACTCCTGCTGCAGGGCTGCCCAAGATGCTGAGCCTAGCAGCCAAGAACAACGGGAGCCACTGCCCAGAAGAAAGGAAAGTGTTTTCCAGGAAGAAAGAACATCTACCCAAAAGAAGGGATGACGGTTAAAGGTTTAAGCCCGTATACAAGGTGTTTGGGGTGAGGACAGAGGGAATAGAACTTTAGAAAGACCCCCCCTGGAAAAATCTATGGAGTAGAGAGGGAATTCCTGCTCAGAGAGGAAGCTCAGTAACTCTTAAAATAGAATCCATGTCATGAAAAGTAAAGCTGAAAGCAGATGGGACTTAATGAATTATCCAAAGTAAACAGTGATTTAACTCGGGTGTACAGAAAAACCAATGCTTTCTTTTCTATCCAACCTCTGTACTCACTACTCTGCCACCATAATCACTATTTTTTTTAAATAGTAATTTGTCTCTCTTTTATTTTTTTTGAATTTATTTTATTTTATTTTACAATATAATTCAACTTTACATATCAGCCATAGATTCCCCCGTTCTCCCCCCTCCCGCCCCTCCCCCTCCCCCAGGCCCACCCCCCCATTTCCATCTCCTCCAGGGCAAAGACTCCCCCGAGGGTTGAGATCAACCTGGTGGACTCAGTCCAGGCAGGTCTAGTCCCCTCCTCCCAGGCTGAGCCAAGCGTCTCTGCTAAGCCCCAGGTTTCAAACAGCCAATTCATGCACTGAGCACAGGACCCGGTCCAACTGCCTGGATGCCTCCCAAACAGATCAAGCCAATCAACTGTCTCACCCATTCAGAGGGCCTGTTCCAGTTGGGGGCCCCTCAGCCATTGGTTCACAGTTCATGTGTTTCCATTCGTTTGGCCACTTGTCCCTGTATTCCATCCATCCCTGGTCCCAACAACTCTTGCTCACATAAACCCTCCTCCTTCTTGCCAATTGGACTCCCGGAGCTCCACCCGGGGCCTGACCATGGATATCTGCATCCAGTTCCCTCAGTCACTGGATGGGGTTTCTAGCACGACAATTAGGGTGTTTGGCCATCCTATCACCAGAGTAGGTCAGTTCGGGCTATTTCTCGACTATTGCCAGCAGTCTATTGTGGGGGCATCTTTGTGGATTTCCGTGGGCCTCTCTAGGACTTTGCTTCTTCCTATTCTCATGTGGTCTTCATTTACCATGAACATTCCTTGTGTTCCCTCTCTGTTCTTGATCCAGTTGGGATCTCCCGCTCCCCCAAGTTCTCTTTCCCTCGCCCCTCGCCCCTCATTACCCCCACTCACGTCCAGACTGTTCATGTAGATCTCATCCATTTCTCCGTCATTGGGCGATCCCCGTGTCTTTCTTGGGGTCCTGTTTTCCAGGTAGCCTCCCTGGTGTTGTGAGTAGCCGTCCAGTCATCCTTGTTCCACAACTAGTATTCTCCTATGAGTGGGTACATACCATGTTTGTCTTTCTGAGTCTGGGTTACCTCACTCAGGAGAATTTTTTCTAGATCCATCCATTTGCCTGCAAACCTCATGATGTCATTGTTTTTCTCTGCTGAGTAGTATTCCATTGTGTATATGTACCACAGTTTGTTTATCCATTCTTCAGGTGAAGGGCATCTAGGTTGTTTCCAGGTTCTGGCTATTACAAATAATGCTGATATGAACATAGCTGAGCAAGTGCCCTTGTGGTATGATTGAGCATTCCTTGGGTATATGCCCAAGAGTGGTATAGCTGGATCTTGGGGGAGATTGATTCCCAATTTTCTAAGAAAGCGCCATATTGATTTCCAAAGTGGCTGTACAAGCTTGCATTCCCACCAGCAGTGGAGGAGATTTCCCCTAGCTCCACATCCTCTCCAGCACAAGGTGTCCTCAGTGTTTTTGATCTTAGCCATTCTGACTGGCGTAAGGTGGTATCTCAGAATTGTTTTGATTTGCATTTCCCTAATGATTAGGGATGTTGAGCAATTCCTTAAATGTCTTTCAGCCATTTGTGTTTCCTCTGCTGAGAATTCTCTGTTTAGTTCTATAGCCCATTTCTTAATTAGCCTGTTGGGCATTATGATGTCAAGTCCCTGAAAAAAGAAATTGAAGATGTCAGAAAATGGAAAGATCTCCCATGCTCATGGATAGGCAGGACTAACATAGTAAAAATGGCAATTTTACCAAAAGCAATCTACAGATTCAATGCAATCCCCATCAAAATACCAACACAATTCTTCACAGACCTGGAAAGAATAATACTCAACTTCATATGGAAAAACAAAAAACCCAGGATAGCCAAAAGAATCCTGTACAATAAAACAACCTCTGGAGGCATCACGATCCCTGACTTCAAGCTCTA
>CABHPR010124916.1:0-20330 GCA_902168415.1 Peromyscus melanophrys
GGGGGGGCGTGTCACAGTCAAGATTCCTCTCTGTTTCTCATTGGGAGCTGCTGGAAGATTGGGGAGAGATGTTGGACTGAAAAGAACCTCAATTTCATAAGTGAAGGGTCAAATCCAGAGTGGCTGTCTGAGAGAAGAGAAACAGAGGTGCCATGGGGCCAGGATGCAGAGCGCTTCTGAGGCAGTGGACCTTTAAGCCCATAGAGCCGATCACGTTACCTTTAAGTCGAAACTTCCAGCGCCTTCTTACTGCACTGGGATTGCCACCCAGACTCCATGCAGTGGCTTCCTGGCACCTGCCCGTCTTGACCTGGCTCAGATCTCTGGCTCCTTTCACTCTAGCTGTCTTCCCCGGAGCTCACAAAGCTCAATGTCATTTTAGGACCTCGCTAGTCCCTCTTCTAGGCTCACTTTCTTCACCATATGTCCCATGGCTCCTGCTTATCACTCAGGTCTCAGCTCAGATGTCATTTTAATGGTTCCTTGCTAGTACATCCTATAAAAAAAGAGCTTCCCCCAGTGGCACAAAGAAACACATTACCTGATTATCTTTGCTTTTCCATAGACCTGATCACTCCATGGGAATCTCTCATTTATTTACTTACATATTCACTTGCTTATTGCTTGTCTAGTAGCTGTCTCTTCCGTGGGGATGCAGGCTGCATGAGAACAGAGCCGTGAGTCTTCTTTGCTTCTGTATCTCTAGTGCCTAGAAAAGTGCTAAGTGCAGAGCTGGAGTTCAAAAAAGGAAGGAGTGAGTGAATGAATGTAGAGCACAAATCTCAAGCTAGCTAACTAGAGTTCAGATAGCTAGGGTACTAGGCAGAGTGGTTTTTGATTTATTAGTTTGCTTACTTATTTCTAGGTTTTGTTTTAAGACAGGGTCTCACTCTTGCCAAGAATGTAGCAAGAGTGTAGCCTAAGCTAGCCTTGAACTCATGGCGATCCTTCTGCTTCAGTCTCCCAAGTGCTGGGATTACAGGTGTTAGTTACTATGCTAGCTCAGGTTGAGGTGACCCCTTTAGTGATCTAGGGCCAGTGACCAGGCCAGTGACAGGAACGTCACAAGATATAGGCAAGGAGACTGTTGCTAAGCAATAGATGGACTGCAGCACATAAGAAGAGAGCTAAGCCACCTCCCTCTCTGGAGGAGTTTCCTGACAGCCTCTGAGGCAGGACCTGAGCCCAAGGGGTGGACGTGTGTCCACCAGAGAAGAATGCCACCCACTCACTTTTGGCACCCTGGGGAATGGAGCCAAGTAGTCTGTTTCTAACACATCAGAAAGCGCAGCCGACCATATCGTTAACAAGATGTAGAAATCCACTGAGGTATGACTCACAGAAATGTTCTCTCTGACCTTCTGCCTGCTGGGATGGAACACAATAAATTTCAAGATGTAGACATTTAATGGGAAGTTTTCAGAAAGGCGCAGTGATGAATGACCAGTGGCGGAGTGTGGCTGTGTGGAATGATGGACAGAGGGACACACGTGCACGTGCACACACATATTTGCACGTGGGTCCCCTTTTCACTTTTTGAGCTCCTTAAAAGCATCATTTTCTACTGGGAACCACCAGGGGTCTGGATGATGTGTTTATCTAGTGTGTGAGCCCTTCAGGTGACTATGTCTAGATACATCCTACCCTCTTGGGATTATCATGTATAAGCCCCCTGCCTTCCTCCTTCAGAGCCCAGCATAATAACCAAAACACAATAGGTGATTACTAAATGCTTGCTGGATGCTCAGATACATACACAATACATATCACTGCAGAAAAATATTTAGTTTTTTCTAAGTTCATAGAACCAAGAAACAGCCCAAGGCCATAGGATATCTGCTCGCTCGCGCTCTCTCTCTCTCTCTCTCTCTCTCTCTCTCTCTCTCTCTCTCTCTCTCTCTCTCTCTCTTCTTTGTAGCCCTGGCTGTTCTGAGCTCTCTCTCTGTAGACCAGGCTGGCCTTGAACTCAGAGGTTTGCCTGCCTCTGAAATGATATTTTTAACCTACTCTCTTAAAATAGCATCTGGGGACTGGAATGATGGCCCAGTCAGTAAAGTGCTTGTCACACAAGCTTGAGGACCTGAGTTCAGACCCCAGAATGTGCATAAAAAGCCAGGTGTGGTAGTGCATGCTTACAACGCCAGTGTGGGACAGTGGAGATGGGGATCTCTGGGCTTGGGCCCCAGGCCAATAAGAGATCCTGTTTCAAAAAGCAAGATGGATATGGACTAAGGAATAACACCCAAGGATGACCTCTGACCTCCAGTCTCTCTCTCTCTCTCTCTCTCTCTCTCTCTCTCTCTCTCTCTCTCTCTCTCTCTCTCTCGCACGCACACACATCTGGGGGAAAGAGCTGTGAGCTATAGGTAAGGTGAGTGGGCTGTATTTGTATAGAAGGTTATGGTCCAATCTGGGGTGATGTTGGCTCATTATGAGAGGGGCAAGGCAGAAAATTTTCTTTAAGGTTTAATTACCTACAGTATAAGGCATGGGACAGCGTTTCCCCAGGAACATGCAAATTATTACTTCTGTGACCTGCAGATTCCCCTGACCTTGAACTCACCGATGATGTGGTATTGATTGTACCACAACCTTCGATTCTACAGCAGCTGCTGCCAGCAGCTTCTCTGCTAACAGCTTTGGGGGGCAAGTCTGGCTTTAGCCTCACGGGCTAAACTGGTTGGCTTTGTAGCTCCAAGAATGGGTAACAGTTTGCTCAGAGCCATGTCTTGCCTGGATTTTGGTTTTGGGGAAAACAGATTGGCCTGAACCAGGCAAGGGGAGGGCCACAGCGATGGAGGGGTTTGGGAGCTTTGCAGGGATGCCAGAACCACGTGCAGCAGACTTTCTGGGCTCAGCGCTCCGCCCACAGAAGGCTGCATAGCAACAAGGGAGTTCTCCAATCCTGTCCTCTTAAAGAGCTGGCCACAGACAGCAGTGGCATTTTCTCATCCGATTTTTATGGCGTCCTTCTTATAAAGGGCAATCTATGGTTTTGTTTTATGTTTTATTTCAGTTAATTCTCGAAATAGCTGCAGTGTAGTACTTATAATTCATATTTTCACAAATGACAAAACTGAGACATAGGCATATTGTCCCCAGAAGTCACTTGTTTAGTTAGTGACAGCATGGGAATTTGAACCCAAGGCAGGTGAAGACTTATGTGGATGTTTATAAAACTGCATAGCCCTGTATTTTACCTTTCCACTGGCCATTGTGCCCATGCTTGTCTTTTTTGTGTTTATTTGGACAAAGAGGCAGAGCCAGGGGCATGGAAGTGGATTTGCCAACTGGAGCTTGGCTAGTGGGGTACAAACCTTCAGCTGCATGGATGGTGACCAGGAAGAAAGCTCTGAGGAGAGACCAGAGGGTATTCAAGTGGCACACAGACCACCTGGAAGCCACCACCTGGCCTTTCCTCATCAGCAATTGGCCAGGATTAGAAAGAAAAGTCCAGAATGTGGAATTGACAAAGGACTTGTAGAAGAAGGGGCCTAGGGGACATCCAGGCAGAGAAAGGCTGCCAAGGGTGGTCTGACTCGTCAACCAGAAAGCCAAGCATCAATGGGCACAGGGCCTGGACTGCACAGATGACAAGCTGGCCCTTGATGTGGTTGAGCCAAAGAAAAAGGGTAGGAAGTGCCAGGAATGGAATATCAGTGGGAAATTTAAAAGTCGAATTTGAAAATCCCAAACGAAGACAGCATCGGCAGGTGAGAGAAGTCTCAGCTGCATCGGCATAGAGGGCTTGAGCATATGGCCTTCAAACTTCCTCCCATTGTGGTGGCCATGACCTTGGGTCTGGAGACTGAATCCGGGGGTGTGTATTTTAGCAGGCTAGAAAGTAGGAGCCAATGCCGACCACATTTTGATTGAGATTGAACTGACTTCTGAAGAAGGGGGGGAAAAGGCAGAGTTTTCAGGACCGAGCAAAGGGAGAACAGGCAGAGAAGGCTGCCTAGAGTCTCCATTTAAAATCAGCATGTGTTTAACAGGCAGGAGCTTGTTCCAAAAAGCTGGGCTGCAAGAAACAGACTGTTGGCTTATTTTCCTAAATCAAGTTAAGCTTTTCTCCAGGCTACTTAAGAGGGCTGGAGAGAGCTTTGTGTGAATGGTGTGTATGCATCTAGAATAGCTGTATTGATTTATAAGTCACACAGATTACAACCCACCCATTTAAAGCATGTGATTCAATGACTTTTAGTGTGTTTGCAAGGTGGTGAGTTGCCACAACCAGAGTTACAACATTTTCATCACCTCCACAGAGACTATGCCGTTTACCAGCTACTGTATTTCCTTCGACTCTGTTTCCTAAAAAACTGCCAGTCGACTTCCCGTCTGCATGGAGTTGCCTCTTCCATTAGCTGCTTTCACTCCGCACACTGCGGCTTGCAAGGTTCGTCCGTGTTGTAGCATACTGTAGAACTTCGCTCCTTGTTTTGTTTTCAGACAAGTCCTCCGAGCACAGTTCAGACTGGCCCGATACTTGCTTTGCAGCCCAGGCAGACCTCAGCAGCCTCCTGCTTCAGCCTCCAGAGTGCTGGGGTTACAAGTACACGTCACGGCACCTAGATTTTTTTCATGCCTTCTTATGGCTGAGTGGTATCCCACTAAGGGTATGCCTTACTGAATTTACCCATTCCTCAGTTTGATGGACATTTGGGTTATCCAATCATTCATCCCTTTGGTGAATACATAAAAGTGTAATTTCTGGGTAATATGATAACTCTATGTTTGGGATGTTGTTTATTATGTCAAGGTTGTGACAGAGTTAGGAGGTTGTTAGACATTTGGGGGGAAGGCTCTCTTGTCCTCAGTCCACACGCACAGCCTATAATGCTCAGGTCCATGTGTCCCATTTGGAAGTTGGTGTTCTGCTGGCCCCATAGCCTTAGGCTCCCAGCCAGTCTCTGCACCGAAACTGCCGCTGTTTGCCAAGGCTGAGATCCCTCTGGTTTTTCTCCCTGGCAACAGTGTGCCCTGTCAGATGCCCATCTCCCCCTAGGCTGTCGAGGAAACAGGAAAGATTCTTTGCTGCCATGTAGGTCACATGTTGCCTTGTCCACCTCCATGTAATCTGCCACCTGCCACTTACTTGTCTTCCCATAGAGAGTGTCATAATAGCTTCATTATTTGTGTTTATATCAGTTTAATATGTTTCTGTTTCATTTTCATTAGCATGTATTAATTGTACATAATAGGAGGTTTACTTCATACATGTGTATAATTTATTCTGGTCATATTCATCCCCCTCCATTACCCTCTCTTGTTCACCTCCCTCTGTCCTCTTCCTCTTTCCAACTAGTTATCCTGTTTTCTCATCTTTTTATTTCTTCCTAATCTGATGAGTTTCTTACAGGCTCATGGGCAACTTACCAGTGGTGACCCTGTTCTCTCCCTCCCCCAGCAACTATTAACTGCCTGTAGTTTATCAGGAAGTAAAGGTCTTGTATTTTTTTTTCATTCTTTCTTTTGTGTGTGGCACATGTGTGTGAGCACACGTGAGAGTGGATGCACTCAGGCACATGGGGACATGAGAAGGCCAGAGGTTGACTTGAGATGTCTTTCCTCAATCACTTTTCCACATTATTATTATTATTATTATTATTGTTGTTGTTGTTGTTGTTGTTGTTGTTACTGAGGCATAGTGTCTTATTGAATCTGAAGTTTGCCATTCCAGTTAGACTGACAGGCCAGCAAGCCTCAGGGGTTGGCCAGACACTGCCCCTCCAGCACTTGGGTTATAAGCATGCCCCTGCATGCCTGGCTTTAGGGGGTGATGTGGGTAGGCAGAGTCTTCGGGAGTTGAGGTAATAGCCAGAGTGGAATGGTGGCCATGACGGAAGGTGAAGAGGCATTGTGGAGGTGGGATGTAGCCACTGTGACAGGGATACACTGCAGCAGGAACAAGAGAGGCAGATGGGTTTTGCTTTGGGCTCCTCACCTCCTGTTGTCTTTCCACCCAAGAGATCTCGCCCTGTAGACCAGGCTGGCCTTGAACTCACAGAGATCCGCTGGCTCTGCCTCCTGAGTGCTTGGATTAAAGGCGTGTGCCACCACTGCCCGGCTGACCACAGCAATTCTTATAATAATAATTAAAAAAAACATTTAATTGGGGCAACTTACATTTTCAGAGGTTTAGTCCATTATCATCATGGTGCAACATGATGGCATACAGGTAGGCATGGTGCTGGAGAAGAAGCCAAGTGTCCTGCATCTTGATAGGCAGGCAACAGGAAGTGGTCTGTCTCACTGAGCATGGCTTGAGCATATATGAGACCTCAAAGCCTGCCTTCATAGTGACACACTTTCTCCAACAAGGCCACACCTACTCCAAGAAGATCTTACCTCCTAATAGTGCCACTCCCTTTAGGGGCCATTTTCTTTCAAACTACCACAGACATTTTTCTTTTGTGCTAGATACTGTCCATACCTTGAGGGCTACATCTGGCTTTATTTTTGATGGCCTTAGCAAAGGTCGATTACTATTTGTGTTTCTATAATAGTTTTCTATTGTTTTTATTATGATTATTTCAAATTTAAAATTTGAGGATAGATGGTGAGTCTGTTCTTTGAATTTAGGATTAAGAAACCTGGTAAGTGGATAGGCAGTACTGATGTTATTATCCAACCTCCTGCTTAGTGCACTCAATAAACTTTCTTTTTCCAATACAAAAAACCCAAAAAACAAAAAACCTGGTAAGTATAAGCCTTTTAGGACTCCTCCTCTTTTTCCCTCAATTCTAAACCTAACCCTGTAGCCCTATTCATTGGTATCTTCTGAGTGCCGATGGCCTTTCAGATGAGGAGTGTTGTCTTGGTCACTTCTTTGTTATAATCTCAGGACTGGGACATTCTTTCCCCCCTTCCCTTTCCCTTAGCCACACAGGGTAGACTTCATTCTTTTCAGTCAGGGCCATGCCTTCTCTATCAAAGGCAAGGTAGCGTGGTTATGAATAAGGACTCTGCAGCTCTAAAACCAGCTCCACCACATAGTCAGAGCGACCTTGACCAGCCACTTAGACCTCTCCAGTGTAACTTGGCTCTTCAATGCTGAGATGATGATGATGTGGTCTCTCCTTGAAGAGTTGTGAGAATGAGATGGGGGCTTTGTACAGTGCCCAGCAGAGGCAAGCATCCCCTAAGCGTTAGCTGCAGCAGTACATGAATGGACAAAGAAAATGTAGTGGATATGGGCACAATGGTCTTCAGCTGTAAGGAGTGAGACTGTGCCATGGACAGGAAAATTGATGGAACTGGAGATCATGTTAAACTAAGCCAGATTTAGAATGACAAGTATCACATGCTTTCTCTCACATGTAGGGAAGAAGAAGGGGGACAGAGGTAGGGGAGTGAGAGGAAGGTACATATGATCAAACTGCTACTATATTCATTCATGAAAATGTCACAATGAAACCCGTCTTTCTGTACAACTAACATATACTAATAACATATTTAAAAATATTAGCTGCAAGTGTGTTGTTGGAGTCTTCCTTTTTGGTGAGGTTATGAGTGAGGGCTTCGGTGGCTGTGTCTTCTTGCTGTCAGCCTTACGCTAGGATTTATAATTGTATTATACATTATTTACTTTGTTGCCTCATCTAACTTTGACAATTTATCTCTCCCTGCATCTTTAAAATAAGTAGACATGCATCATGCCTCTCCCGGCTTTGCAGAAGCATCAACCTCACATTCCAATCAAGGCCGTTGTTTCCACCTCCTTTACTGCTTTTCTTTCAATATGCTTGGGCTCTTTTCCCATCTCCTAGGACAGGTGGCTTGTTTTAAGCCCTTTTCTTTGATGTTGCCCTGGCCTGGTGCAGATATGGCCTCTTTTTCTTTGCCACCCATAGCCTAGCACCTTAAACCATAGGATCCACTCCTAGGCTTAATTTTCTAGTGTGGGGCCCTTGGTGCTTTCATGGATGAGGATGTCTTGTCTTTGCACAACCTGCCCCTTGAAAAAGTAGGACCAAGGGGTTAGGGTTGGTCATTTTGTCACCTTGCCCTGTGGAATCATGGAGGTTTCTAGAATCTGTGTCTTTGAAGCTTGGCTTTGGAGTCATACTTTGTTTTGCTCTGTTATTGTTAAAAGTTTTTTTTTGGGGGGGGAGGGGTGTGTGCTGCAGTATAATTTAGTGAAAAGTTCTCACTCAGCCTGTATGAGGCTCTGCAATTCCTGTAACTTGCTAGAGAAGGTTAGGGGATACTAAGGCTAGGAGAGACTTTGGGTTAGCAAATTAGGTTGAGAGGAAATCCCCTGTGGGTGCTGCTGGATGACATAAAAAATTAGCTACTTAGGCAAATAATTTATGTGTTAATTTATACTACTTATAGCTAGTTGTCTTTGTAAAAGAGATATTCAAAATAATATTTTACTGAAGTCTCTTAAATGATCATTGATGGTAGAGTCACCATGAGATCTTATTTGTCATTTCAGGAAGGACAAGTCATCATTTGCATCAATGCCTATGTCTAGCAAGTTTTCTACCATACTTCAAATGTCAAGGTCTTTCCAGAAAAAAAAAGTCTGTGAATAGCAGCTAGGGAGCTACCTTCAAAACTCAGTTTCTGGTGGCGTTTGGATGTACTGTAAAACCTGATTATGAAAGACAGAGCAGGTATTTTCAGCCTTCTTCGAGCCAAACCTTCCTTTAGCCCATCAGTTCTTAACAGTCTCATTTATGTGAGCCACTACATTACCATCAAATGCTTTATGGACCCATGAAAGCAAGTGGCTTTTGGCATTTTCAACAGGGCCTGTACATGATGAATATCAAGAAGTGTTATGTGGATCTCCATAGCGATTGATTATTCATTCAGCCATAATAAATTGCACTTCTTCACTCTGCCTTGGTCTTTAGGAGGTCTGCTGCTGGGGAAGGGATAATATCTAATAACAAGAAGGTCTCGTTCTGCTAGATGTCAAACTTTAGGTATCAACTTTCCGAAAGGACAAATGTATTTGAAAGGCTCACTAAATCATTGCCACATCTCAGCTCCACCTGTGGATCATCTACAGTACTCTTTGTGGGTTATGTTCACCACTTTGCAGGAGTCGGGCCTTCAGGGGAAGGTGTAATGCACTGAACAAGAGATCTGGTCCACTAGATGGAAGCCATTTGTAAGAAAATGAGCCCCGGAATAGGAGCCATGGTCTAGCACTTTTATATGCTTAGCACCTAGCACCCAGAGGCCTTATATGTTTACTGAATGAGTGCACACCAAGAAAATTTTTGGAGAACAGGGCTGTAACACTCTGGAATTTCCATCTGGGCAGCTCTATTTTCCCCTACTCTGTTCTTAGAAATGAGCTGAGCATTGGTTTACAAACATGAATGCTTTTTTTGACTCACTTGGGAACGCTAAAGAAAGGAACAATTGGGTCTCATCCTCCTATATTTGGGTTAAGTAGCCTTACCCAAGCATCATCATTTCTCATAATTTCCCCATGTAGTTCTCCCTTTTTACTATCAGGATTGAGAACTCCTAGAAGGATGTGGCTCGAGGGGCTTTTAAAAGGCTAAGAAAAGGCATGATGACCCACACATAAACTAGGATCAAATGGGGAGATTTGGTGATAAGAACTTCACCTTACATGTGGTTAAGAGTTGGAAGTTGAGCCTTCTAGAATAATCTTCCAAAGTTCTCCTTTCCTTTTCCTTGTTAATGTCTCCCCTTGCCCCCTGTCTTTCTGTTGCCGTCCCTGGAGAGAGAATGACAGTACAGTCCAACAATTGGGTCCTGAGAACTTGGATCCATCTTAGTATGAGTGCCATCTCATGAGCTGTGACCTTGACCCAGTCATGTGACATCTCGGGATCTTGACTTTCTCATTGGTAAACAAAGACTTCGATTTTTAGAAAGTGTCTGGTTCTTATATGGCCTGGTAAATATGGGCTTTAGTTCTGATCCGCTTTCACAGCTATGAGCCTATATTTGTTACACACATATTCAAACATGATGCTAAGAAAATGAATTAGACTTATAATTATTTACCTCCTCTGGCTTACTCATATTCCAGAATGTGACACAACCCATCAAAGGTATATTTCCTTAAATTATCTCAAGGAGAAGACAGTTAATTTAGGACAGCCAAAAGATTGAGCCTGATATTTTAGTTGTCAAAAACAGAGTTATCAAATACTGTGTGTTTCATGGGAAAGAAGGCCAAGATGGGCAAAACAGGAAATATTGGATAAATATGTCCTGCTTGCTACAAATAGTCAGCAACATTTCTTAATTACCCACTCTGTATCAGATTTTGTTTTATCTATTCATTCTCTACTCAAAATTCCAATGCAAGGGAGATTCTATCACTATCCCAGTTGGATGGGTATGGAAGTTGAGGCTCGGGAAGACAAATTAACTTGTCTAAGGTTACTAACCAGGATAGAGCAGGTCTAAGATTCCAACTCAGAAAGACTGGTTCCTAACCACCAAGTTATGTAGACTGCTTCTAGAACAATCACTTTCACTTTTAAAACAGGTTCATCTTTAAGAATCTGTCTTGTCTGCCTTAGGTACTGTGCCATCACATCTTAATTTTCTGCACCCAATCAGAGAGTGGATGATTTATGCAAGATCATTCAGCTTAAATGCCACAGGGAATTTGAATTGCGTCCTGACTCCTGAATCCAGTGTTCTTCTTTGTTTCTCCAAATACTTGCACAGAACTTCAAAGTTTACATTTCCACATTAATGATGCTATTAAATTCTCACAAGAACCCTATGAGGTGAACTGTGAGTAATTGGAATGTGTACTGGCTAGCTGTGGTTATGTGATCCTAGCCGTTATAACAGGTATATTCTGAAGTGTCTGACCTCAAGTCTCACTTTGAGCTATCATAATAAAATATCATAGGCTGGGCGGCTCAAGCAATGGACACTTACTTATTTTGCACAGTTCTGCAAGCTGTCAGGGAGCCAGTGTGGTTGTTTCCTGGTAAGAGCTCTCTATATTGTTTTTCTCATTGCTCTGGCAAAATACCAGACAGAGACAACTTAAAAGAGAAGGGGTCCATTTCACCTCATGGTTCCATCATGACGGGGAGGGCATGGTGACTTAAGAAGCTTAGCTGTGACAGTGGGAGCTTGCGGTTGGTCACATCACAGTGTTCAGGAGAAAGCAGAAAGGCTGAGCCAGAACTGAAGCCAGGCAATAATCCTCACCAGCAATAAATGGTCCCTCTGCCAGCAACCCACTTCAAGAGCCATACCGTCTCAAAAGCTCTACAGTTTCTCAAAACAGTACCCCCACCAGCAGTCCCCAAGCTGGGACAAGGTGTTCAAGAACATGAGCACATGGGAGCCATTTCATATTCAAATGTAAAGGTTTCTGCGCCTGACGACAGTCTTGCTATGGGGTTATATGACCTTTCCCTGGGACATAGCAGGCAATGGCTTAGGGGACGGGTACATCACTTTCTTGCTTCTTCTAAAGCTGCTAATCCTGTCCCTGTCATGAGGGGCTGACTCTCATGACACAGTCTCACCCTAATTATTTCCCATGGGCTCTGTCTCTTAACACCACCCCATTGGGAGGGGCACAGCGTATGAGTTTTGAGGGACACAAACATGTGCTCCCTAACAACACACAAGGAACTAATTTCCCACATTGCAGTAATCACATTTCCCGGGCAATAATGACAGTGATTATAATGAAGGTGGTATAGCTTTGCTCCACACAGTCATTCAGGACCCAGGCCGATGGAACTGCTGCCATCTTTATCCAGTGACCCTGGATACCGATATCTGATGGAAAACGGGAGAGGAGAATGGAGGCTTCTGTAGATCTTGTTAGGCCAGACCTTGAAGTGGTGACTCTCTTCTAACTATGTTTCAGTGGCCTGGACTTTCCATGGCCACGCCAAATAGGATGGCAGTCTGGAAAATGTAGTCCATCTGTAATCTGTGTGCTCAGGAATGGAGGAAAATGGATCTGGTGATCGGCCGACCAGGATCTGCTACAATAGTTAAAGTAACATAACATGCAACTTTATTGGCTGTTGTTAGGTCAGTGATCTAGACGATCATGCACTAATATCTTCCCAGAAAGAGAAAGTGAGGGACCCTGAGAGAGGGTATGACTTGCCCTGGGTCTCATGGACAGATGGTAAGTGCCAAAGTTTGGATTCAAGGCCATTACTCTGGAGTCAGTGTTCCTAACTAGTCAGTAAGTTCATATCTTCCCAGGCTAAGCCAGGAGAGCGAGGTTCCAGTCTTACTTTTTGGCCATTAACATTTTTACCATGAATAGTACAACCCAGAACTTGGGTGGTTAGGCAGCAAAGAATGCCGCATGGGATGGGGAGGGAGAAGGCAGATGTGGTGAAGCATGCTTGTAACCCCAGCAACCTCAGAAGCTGAGGTGGAAGAATCAGTTGAGCCCACAGGCTGGGTACCAGCCCGGACACATAGCAAGACTCTGATTTATTATCTGTTTTTATTTTTGGAGACAGAGCCTCACACAGTCCAGCCAGCATCGAGTTCACTGTGTAGCCAAGGACGACCTTGAGTTCCGGATTCTCTGGCCTCTATCTCGCCAGTGCTAGGATTAAAGGTGCTGTGTCACCACGCCCACTTTATGTAGTGCCGGGGTAATGGGGCTGAAACCTAGGGCTTTGAATGTGCTGGGCAAGTGACCTTCAACTGCGCTACATCCCCAGCCTAAGACACTGGTTGAAAAGAAATGTTGGGAGGGTTGATTGTCCTTGTCCTCTTCATCCAAAGCTGAGGCTCTGAAGGGGTTGCTTCTCCTGTGGGAGCTGCTGGAACTGCTTAGTTTACTTGTAAGTAGCCAGCATGTCTAAATCCTGCATCCAGGAGCATCCATACAGATGTGAAATGGCTTCCCCCAATTATTCCTGGCATATGTTAGTGGCAGCTGCCATTAGGGATGTGAGCAGGGGACTCAGGTGTTTATCTTATCCTTGCCATTTAATGGCATGCTCTTCAAACTCTAAAATGTCGATGAGTCACCAACACTAAATGCAGTTGCCCTTCCAGGATGGGGCCTGGGATTCTGCATTTCTAATAGGTTGTACAGTGTGCCCACAGTTAATGCTGTGTTTGAAATGGTAAGAACTGGGTGCTGTGTAGCAAATAGAAGCAGCCAGCTCCTTCTCAGTGCTTTGGGGTTTTTCACTTTATTCCCGTCGTATCTTTTATTGTATTGCACAAGTAGCTAATGGAATAAGTGCCTCTCTCCCCAATTGGAGTCTGAGATTGTGGAGAACGGAGACTAGTTATACCTGAAGCTTTGATGTCTGGCTCAGGGTCTGATTCATCATAGTCACCAAATCCATGTGATTTGAATAGACGAGCAAGGATCAGAAGAATCTTGAGGCACTTGCTGTCAAGGGCAGGGCACATACAAAGTGTTATGTTCCCTGGTCATCAACACTGACAGAGTGCTTTTGATTCTTTTGGGGTCCTGTGACACTACAATAGACAAAGAGTAGGGGAGTTTATTGGATGGTGTGGGGGTGACGTTAACTTGAGGTGTATGGGAAGAAGAATCTGACCTATGCAATCCATAACATTCCAACCAGCAGAGAGTGAGGAGTTGCCCTTCCTGTTCGGTTGTTTCCATGGATGTACCAAGTTTTGAATCTGGAGGTACATCTGCATCCCAACTGAAGCAAGCAATAGCTGAAGCACACACTTTCCCCCAACAAATCTGTTTTGTGTTTTTAACATAAAAAGCTCAGTTTTTCTTTTTCTTTTTTTTATGTGTATGCATGTGTGTATATATATGTATGTTCATATGTGTGAGTACAGGTCCATGAGTGCAGGGGTGTGTGTGTGTGTGTGTGTGTGTGTGTGTGTGTGAGAGAGAGAGAGAGAGAGAGAGAGAGAGAGAGAGAGAGAGAGAGAGCGCCTTTCATCTTGTTTCAGGCAGGATCTCTTCTTGTTCTCCACTGTGTATGGCAGGCAGGCTAGCTGGCCCAAGAGCTTCTAGGGATTCTCCTGTCTCAGTCTCCCGTCTGGCAGAAAGATTGCTAGGATTACGATGTGTGCTGCCTTGTCAAGCTTTGCAAGAGAACTCGGGTGCTCACATTTGCACAGCCAGCATTTTATCCACTGAGCTATCTCCCTAGCTTTGGATCTCTGAGGGGTACGGTTGTCTAAAAACAGAATGGCGCCACTCTGCTTTGTAAAGATACCTTTTGTTTGGAGCAACTGGCTCTTTAGATTATCTTGATTCTGACTGGTGGCAAACCACTGTCAGACATAAAAACATCATGGCTGTCAAGTGCTGAAGCAGAGGCTGAGACAGGGTGAAGTCCAGGGAAGGAAGGGGTCAGCACAGGCTGGGAGAAGGTGGGATATCCAGTGAGCGGCATGACTTTTCGTTAGGTCTCAGACTGTCTCAACAATCTCTTCGAGGGAAGGGAAAATCGGTCAGGTAAGAACATTTGCAAGCATGAGGACCTGAGTTCAGATCCCAGCACCTCCGTAAACCGCTAGGCACACTTGTGCATGCCTGTAGCTCCAGCACTTTGTGCAAGCGTGAGGACCTGAGTTCAGATCCCAGCACCTCCATAAACCGCTAGGCACACTTGTGCATGCCTGTAGCTCCAGCACTTTGGGATCTGGAGACAGGAGGATAACTAGGACTTGCTGGCCACCAGCCAACACCAAGTTCAGTGAGACATCAACCTTGTCTCAAGAGAATAAGATCATCTGAGCAGGACATCCTGCAAATTCAGCCAATAAGACCCCCACTTCCCTGAAGTGTACATCCTGAATAGACTCAGAGACTGAAGATGATTGGAGTGACCGAAGGAACAGCAACATCCTGGACCAGTGACACTGGTGTGGTGGCTTGAATGAGAATGGCCCCCGTAGGCTCCCAGATTTGAATGCTTGGTCCCCAGTAAGTGGCACTATTTGAAAGGATTAGGAGGTGTGGCCTTGTGGGCGGAAGTGTGTCACGGGGCGGGGGGGGGGGGGGGGGGGGGTGAGCTTTGAGGTTTCAAGAGCACAAGCTTCTCTCTTCCTGCTGCCTGTGGATCTGGATTTAGAGCTCTCAGCTGCTTCTCCAGCACCGTCTGCCTGCACACTGCCATGTGCCCCCATGATGACAGTGGACTAAACCTCTGGAACTGTAAGCTACCCCAATTAAGTGCTTTCTTTTATAAGAGTTGCTATGGTCATGGTGTCTCTTCACAGCAATAGAGAAGGGGGTCAGCACATCAACATTCTCTGGAGACTTTCAAGTCTCCCCTGGTGGTTCCAGTGTGGAGTTGGAGTAGAGCCGTTGATGAAGAGACTGCGCCCAGAGAGTGTAGCGCATCACAGGGTACCTGACCTTCCACTCTGCCTGTTGGGCTTTGATATCCTAAAATTCTTCCTGGAAAAGTTTGGATTATTTAAATTAACTAGCAGAGCCCATTTTATTCCTTGTAGCAAATGACCTGGTCTTGAGAAGCCGCCTTCCCAGGGAAACCCAAACGAATGGATTTGGAGACTTAACACCAACAAATACTCTTCCTTTCCTCACAGAAAAGCCAAATCCACTCATGGTCGATAAGCCCGTTATTCTACAGGCACAAAGAGTAGGGATTTACATGATATTAGGAATTTGGGGGGCTAAGAATCCCTGGAAGGCTTAACCCAAAGAATGCTAAATCCTGACATTTCCTTCTCTAGACATGTCAGGGACAAATTGATATCTAGTCAAATAGCTACTTCCCTTCAGGCTCCTGTAAGTCAGGGACTTTGAAGACGCTCCTCAGAGGAGGCTGGTGACTGAAGGGCTTGCTGGATCTTCTAGAGCTCCTCCCTCCCTGCCTCTCTTCCCCCTCCCTCTCTCTTTTCCTCCCTCCCTCCCTTCCTTCCTTCTTCTTCTTCTTCTTCTTTTTTTTTTTTTTTTTTGAGATAAGATTTCTCTGTGTAGCCCTAGCTGTCCTGGAACTCGCTCTGTAGACCAGGCTGGTCTGGAACTCACAGAGATGTACTTGCCTCTGCCTCCTGAGTGCTGGGACTAAAGGTGTGTACCACCACCGCTCCCTAGAGTTTCTCAGTGGCATAGATTTCCGCTGTTGGCATCTCAGGAGGGGAAATGGTATTTTATAGAATGAATGTGATAAGTGGTCAGTGAAAAATGCAAACTTTTCTAGCAACCTGATTTTGTTTTGATTGTGTTGCGAATGTGGGGACTCAGGGAGCCTCTTTGGCTGGATGCTTCTCTCCTGGGCATTGGTTTGAGTTTCAGGCTCTGAGCAGAGGTGCAGAGGTGCCTCATGCAGCGTCCCCATGAGCAGAAAGAATACGCAATCTGGTAGGCCATGCTGTGAACAATTTATTTGCATTTACAGTCACATCACTTTTAATCATGGTCAAATGTGAAGCAGGGGGATGTCGATAGGGAAGAAACACAGATCTTTGTTAAGTGCTAAGACAGGAGGGCTATACCTTGTTGGAAAAAAATGATTTGCACATGTCCAGGCCTTGGGGAATCTTGTTAAGTATGTTAACCTTCTTCCTAAGCCACTTTCAGATCAGAAGTTGAATGGCAATTGCCACTTTAAAACTGTTGGTTGTCTCCACCTATAGCCACCCAGCCCTGGAGGCCCCAAAGGCACTGGCATTGCTTCTAAGGTCTGTGATGCAGGGGCTTAGGATGCCTGAATCTCTCAGCTGGAAGGCACCAGAGGGGACATCTGAGCAGCTTCTTCTGTAGGACCGATTCCTTCTGCAAACATGCTTTCTAGACCCAATACACTCCTCAGATTAGCATGCACAGCACAGCCCTGGACTCTATGCCCAGGCATGCTCTTCCTGTCTCAGTGTGGCGAGCTTCGGAGCCCATGACCTTGTCAGCATCTCTGCCACTCATCACATTGTTACCATACATCTTGCCAGGCCATCCATGGTCATAACTTCCTAACAGCTTATCTAGTGGTATTGATGAGCTTTGGGTTCAACGGAGAGACCCTGCCTCAGTAAAGAAGGTGAAGGACAATGAAGGGAGACTCCCAGTGTCAACTCCGGACCTTCACATGCAAGAGCACACATGCGCTTGAATGTCTACATGCAACTGCACACACATGTGTGCCCACACATGGAAACACTCACACACACACAAGCATGCATACCACACACATGAACAGGCAAAAATGTCTACTCCAGTATTTTTGTAATAGATCCCAGAATAAAATCGGTGCCAGTATACAGCCCCAGCCCTCTATAAGTGACTTGGATTCTATATACAAACACATAACTTTGTTAAGAAACAAGTGGAATGACTTTTAATAAAACTAAAATGTTATTGCAGCTTAGATAACACCCATTTTTTTAAAACCAGTTCTAGGCTTGCTGTCACTTTCAAAGCAGTGTCACTTGGCTGGGTATGGTGGTGCATACACCTTTAATATCAGCACTCGGGAGGCAGAGGCAAGGATCTCTGTGAGTTTGAGGCCAGCCTGGTCTGCAGAGTGAGTTCCAGGCCAGCCAGGGATACATAGTGAGACCTTGTAAAAAAAATAAAATAAAATAAATGAATTAGAATCTTACTGCCGATTGAAGAAAAAACCACAAAGCATCATAAAATTTCTTAAATAATCTCTTTTTTGGTCTTAGTATTTGTAAGGATAGAGGATTGTAATTGTAACCTATTAGCGATTTCTCCCCTCCACTCATTACAAAAACACACTTCTAAAGAAGAATGGAGCATAACAAGGCCATATATTCGATCAGCGTAAACACATTTTATCTATTTAACCTTTCTTCGAAAGTACCCATGAGGTCTGGGTTGAATAAATATGTGCATATAAAATAAATGCCCATTAGAACTTAAATATGCAATTAAGGTAACAGCTGTTGGCTGACAGTTGCCAGACCGTGAAGCTCATTTGAGCTGAGGGCTAGACTGTTCTGGATTCAAATCCAGCTCTGCCATTTGCTGTGGGTGTGATCCTGACAGGTGACATATGCTCCCAAGCCTCATGTCCTCACTCTAAGGTGTTTGCCATCAGAGGCAACCCTCTGGCACTGTTTGTGAAGAGTAAATGAGACTCTCTACAAGATAGGTTTAATGCAGACCCTGATTTCTGGAGAGTCTTCAGTCAGGGTTAATTTTAACACAGATTTCTTGCTAATGGGATTAGGACTGATGTCAAGGCATACTGCTATTATCCAGAGACTTCTTAGGGAGCCTCCCTCTGCCCTGGTCTCCACAGTCATCCCCAGAGCCCAGGATTACTCTGCCTCTCTTCTTTCTAACCTTTTCTCTTTGTCCCACTGGCAGAATGGTCTGATTCCTGTTCTGACTGTAATATGATGTGTGGTTTGGTTGACTTAGATCCAGCTGGCTGGGCTCTTTATACCCTTCTGATGTATTTGCTTCCTCAGGGTACAATAGAAAAGGCTAGTATGTGCTTTATCATGTCTATATGGTTTAAGCAGCTGTGGGCCAGCTTAGATGTCTCAAGTGAAAAAAGTGAGGTCATATAACTAGGCTTCCTCATAGTGAGGGGGTCTCGGGGTAGTTGGGCTGCTTGTGTGGAAGCTTACTTTCTTGCAACAAGAAGGCAAAAACTGCCAGGACCTTGACAGTCTAGCTTCAGGAGTCTGGGACATCTCATCCACCATATTTTACTAGTCTTAGCTTTACCAATCCCAGCTGAAATTCAAAGGAAAGAAAAGATATATTTTGTGTATATAAGGAATGGATGAATAGAGGTCAGCCGTCTTTGGAAGTGCTCTAACAGTGAGAAAGTGCCCATTCTTGTCCTTCAAAGGAGTGAGGAGAGGGAATAGATTCTTCACACATGGTGTACTTCTCGCCATACCACACCTGGGTCCCCTAATTTGGTGTGAGCGTGCGTGCGTGTGTGTGTGTGTGTGTGTGTGTGTGTGTGTGTGTGTGTGTATCTAGTGGTTGATGTTGGGTGTCTTCATCAGTTGCTTCTTCACCTTATATTTTGAGACCAGGTCTCTCATTGAACTTGGACCTCCCGGATTGGGTAGACTGGCTGGCCAGCGAAACTCAGAGATCTTCTTGTCTCTATCTCCCTCATGCTGGAATTATAGGCGTGTGCCACTGTGCCCAGCTTTTACATAGATTCTGGTGGTCAGAACCCAGGTCCTCATACTTGTACAGCAAGCACTTTACCTGCTGAGCCAACTCTACCCCACTGATCCTCCTCTTGACTAATCAGGAAAGGTGGCAGTGGTAGGAAGTCTTCACCCTCATGACTCCCAAAGAACCCCGTAAGGAGCTCAACAGGTGGTTGACCTCAAAGGTGGTAGCTCTAGGAGTTTAAACATGAGCGTGCCCAGGCTTTGCTGAGCCCCTGTCTCAACAATGAGAAGACAAAACCCTGCAGCATGGGGGAGGCCATCCTCTCCAGCTAACCTCCTGGTTGTTTTTTTCCCAGCTTATTTCATCAAGAAAGCCCCTTCCTCTGACTTAGGGCCAGATTCAGTTACTAATTGCGCATCTTTTTGCTTCTGACTTTCATTTCTCAGGGGGAACTTGGTCTGTTCTTTGGATGAATCTCAGAGAGCAGCAGGTGCCCTGGGTAGCATTGTTTCTGTCCAACCTCATACCCAGACTCTCACAGCTTTATGTGATGGCTGCTAATAGCTTATCTATTTGAATGGTTTGGGGAGGGATGTGTATTCCCAGAACGTAAACATGCTTGAAGACAGAGTTTGTGTCTGTCTTGGGTCCTGTGGCTTAATACAATGTTGGCACACAGTAGATGATCAATGAATAGTTGAGTGATTCAGAATGACATATACAGAGACTAACTTTCCCCAGGAACCATGATAATTAGTATCTCCAAATCTCCATCTTGGTTTCATAGTAAGTTTTTGGACCAGCTCATGGGACTCTGTTATCTCATTCCTGTGTCTGTTCAGTGGATATGGCCCATCATTGCACATCATAAGCTTATGGTTGGTGCACAGACCATGAATTTTATTAAAATCATTTGTTGATATAGATGCACTTATAAGACATTTACTATGTGCTAGCTCTATGGCAGTTTATGTTTCTATATGAGTGGGAGGAGGACTTGAATTATTGTCCTGAGGGGCTGGGGAGATGGCTTAGTTTGTAAAAGGCTTGCTGCTCAAGGATGAGGACCTGGGTTCAGATCCTCAGCCTCCATGTGGAAAAGGGGATGTGGCAATACATGCCTGTAATCTTGGAGCTGGAGAGGCAGAGACAGGAAGATCCATGGGTTTCCTGGGCTGCTAGTCTTGCTGAATCAATGTGCTCCAGGTTCAGTGAGAGACTGTCAGAAAACAAGGTAGAGAGTGATAGAGGAGAGAGAGAGAGAGAGAGAGAGAGAGAGAGAGAGAGAGAGAGAGAG
>CABHPR010124917.1:0-29927 GCA_902168415.1 Peromyscus melanophrys
CGGGTGAGGAGATGGCGGCCTCAGGTTGGTGGCGGGCCGCGTTCGCTCCCTCTGGTCTCGTAGTAGCCCTTGCACGGCGACCCCGGAACCCGGGTCCCACCTGATGCGAGGAGATCTGGCCCTAACGACCTGGCAAGGCAGCTCATCTCTGCAATGAGGTCAAGAGGGACTGAGGGGACAGACTTTCCACTTTGCTTTTTCTCTTTTGCTGTTTAAGAAGTGAATGCCGTGAGTGGAGAAATAAAATGAGGACCGAACCCTGCCCTCCCCAGTGAGTGCTGTCTGGGTCGACGCTGGCCTGAAGTAGTGGCCTGGAGCGGTTCTTGAGAGAGTAGCGTCCTGCTGCAGAGACAGGTGAGGCCAGCTGTCATCCAGTTGGAAGAAGATTCGCTGGGTAGACTGCTGAACTGCATTTCTTCACCAGATTTAAGGATATCTGTTTTATGACATGCTGCCAGGCTTTGGAGGGCTATTTGTGTCAGCCTTTCTGTCTGTAGGTATGTGTCCTGCAGAATTTGGGAAAAACAGTAAAAAATTTTTGAAAGGTCAAAACTGTTCTTGAGAATTCTGTAACTGAGAATGTATCTGCTGAAGAATTCAGCCAAGAAAACTCTGGGATACAAATATTAGGCAGGTTACGTGTCTAAAGGAGGGAGTATTTTGCCCAGGTGTAGAAACTGGTTCTGATAATGGAAATAGTTGAATTTCTCTTTGGAAGCCTTATGTGTCCATTACTTATTTGAATCACAATCAACCACTTTTTAAACAAATACATTCCTGAAGAATATTTTAATTCCATGATTTTTATTTTCTGCAAGGAGAAAAAATATCATGGACAAATGAATAGCAATTGCCTTGGACAGTTACAGTTTTCATTGTGAATTGTACATTGATATTTTGATTTTTATGTTCCGGCTTCTAACGAACGTGACACATTTCAGTCCTGTAACATCAGCTCCTTTGGTCCTGGAACACAAAAGCCAGACCCAAAGTAGAGGAAACACTCAAGGCCTCTTAATAAGCAAGCTTTCTGACACCCCAACTCTGCAACACTGCCCATGCATTTTCTGTGGAAAGAAATCTGCATATAGACTAAGAATCAAAACATTGTGAAGAATCAAGGACCTTCGTGACAATTTCATTTCGATTTGAAGTAAAATGGCTCTATTGGAATATAGAAAAGGACAGAGCAAAGGTGGCTACATTCACCTTTGGGGAAAGAACCTGGGGTGAAGGGGTGTGTGTGTGTGTGTGTGTGTTTAAGGAAAGCAAATTCCTGTTTTGCTTCTCAAGAAAAGGAAATCTTAAGCTTGCCTGGCTCCTCCGACGGATGATAATAATGGACCTTAAAATGGTTTCTCAACAGCTAATAAGGACATTACAGAAGAGAGAGCCCTAGGGAGAAAACCTAGAGAATGCCTCTTCTAAGTGATTAGAGAGGAGGAAAGTGAGCACCCGGGTGGAGAAGAGAGCTTTAAGAGTTAGTGGTGTCCAGAGAGATGGGTGGAAGGTACTGGTCTGTTGGCAGTATTTAAGTTTGGGTTTTTTTTTTTTTTTCCTATTTTAACATTTTCTCAGAGTCACAAAGATAAGGTAAAGTTGAGGATTGGCTAATTTAGCCATAAGTTTCTCCAGTCCTGCCAGGCCCTGTGGTCCTACAGCCACTTATAAAATAATCACTTAGAGGCTTATAATAATTACCAACTGTATTGCCTATGGCAGGCTTCTTGCTAGCTAGCTCTTTTTTTTTTTAAATGTTGCACAAATTTTCTCCCCATCTTTTTTTAAAATGATTTATTTAAATTCATTTTATGTGCATTGGTGTGAAGGTATCAAATCCCCTGGAACTGGACAGTTGTGAGTGGCCATGTAGGTGCTGGGAATTGAACCTGGGTCCTCTGAAATTGCAGCCGGTGCTCTTAACTGCTGAGCCATCTCTCCAGCCTGCTAGCTAGCTCTTATAACTTAACCCATTAATCTATAAGTTGCCACGTGGCTGTGGCATTACTGGTCTGCTGGCATCTTGCTGCTCCTTTGGTGGCGCTGGCATCTCCCTCCTCTCTTCTCTCTTGGATTTCTCGCCTGCCTCTAAGCTGCCTTGCCATAGGCCAATGCAGCTTTATTTATCAACCAATCAGATCAGCATATTCACAGCACACAGGAAGACATCCCACAGCAGGCTGACTTGCATGGTGCTTATCTATTGATGCCTGGGCTTGTCCTTGATAATTATGTTGGTTTCAGAAGAAGCAAGGACATAGGCAGAGACCTTCGTTTCAAATAAGACAACATTTAGAAGGCCAAGGGATTAAGATCCACTAGCTTTATGGATGACTTGTCATGTTACATTTAGGAATGAATCTTGGGAAAGACACCCAAGAACTCTGCTGAAAATAATGCTATTGAGAAAGAATACCAACTGAATGCATACAGTGATCAGATCCCCCATAGGGATCTATGGGTCTAATCTCATCTTAATGAATCCCAGCAGGTTGTGTGTGTGCGTGTAAATTGGCTAACTCATTCTGGAATTTAAATGGAATAATGTAAAGGTTAAAGACAGCCAAGACAATCTAGAATAGTGGTTCTCAACTTGTGGATCAAAACTTCTTTGGCGGGTCGAACAACATTTTCATGGGAGTCTCCTAAGACCATCAAGAAACAGATATTTATGATTCATAACAAAAGCAAAATTACAGTTATATAGTAGCAACAAAAAATTTCCTGGTCACCACAGCATGAAGAACTATATAAAAAGGTCACAGCATTAGGAAGGTTGAGAACCACAGATCTAGAAGAACAGTAAAGCTGGAGGATTTATCCTATCAGCTATTAATAATTTTAAAAAGTATAGGCCTTGGGGCCAGGCGGTGGTGGTGCACGCCTTTAATCCCAGCACTCAGGAGGCAGAGCCAGGTGGATCTCTATGAGTTCGAGGCCAGCCTGGTCTACAGAGCAAGATCCAGGACAGGCACCAAAATGACACAGAGAAACCCTGTCCTCGGAAAAAACAACAACAACAACAAAAGTATAGGCCTTGGAAGGAATCCCAGTTAATAAAGTCATTGTCATGCAAACAGAACCTGAATTCAGTCCTCAGAATTCACATGAAAAACCAAGCATGTTGTGGTGGCTTGGGCAAGGTGGAGACAGGTGAATTTCTGGGACTCCTTAGCTGGCCAGCCTAGCCTAATGGCGAGTTCTAGGGACCATGTCTTAAAAAGCAAGATGGTGGCACCTAAGGTGTAACTTGGGCCACACAGAACTGGGATAAGGACAGAGAGTAAACCAGTGACACATAGGAAAAAATGACTGTTGTAATAAATCGTTCTGGGGCAACTGAATATCCATGTGTTAAAAAAAATCCTTGTTACTTCCTCATTTAAAGGGCTGGAGAGATGGTTCAACCCGCATGGTGGCTCACAACCATCCATAACTCCAGTTCCGGGGAGCCAACGCCCTCTTCTGATTCTGAGGGCACCAGGCACACACATGGTCCACATAAGTGCATTCAGACAAAACATTTATACACATAAAATCTAAAAAAAAGTTTAACAAGAAAAATTAATTTGATGTGGACCTTGTTATAAAAGACAGTACTTTGTGTACTGTCTTTTATAATTTGTCAACATAATTTGTAAAGGAAGCATTCTAGGTACAGAAAATAATATAGGAAAGAGCGAACCCTGAGTTCAGATATTATACCGGAGAACTAAAAATAGTTGCGTATTCCTGGAATGGAAGAGAACTTAGAGCAGACAATGCCTGAGCCACATCAAGCCTCTTACAATAATAGGCAGAGGGTTAGGCAAATTACCCTACAGATAAAGAACCATGGGAGAGGTCTCAGCAGAAGAGCCATTGGATCCAATCAGTATTTCAGAGGGAAAATGGGATTTGACAGATCTGACTATTAAAGTGGTCAAGAACTGAGGCTGGAGTTGTAGCAGTGGTGGCAAGACTAGAGGAAGGACAGACAGACAGACACACGTGGTAGAATGAAAACAGTCTGGGAACCTGAGCTGGGGTAAAATGGAATGAGGGTAAGCTGGTGCTGGGTTTGTGGGTGACTGTGTCAGCCACTGAGATGGTAAACAACACTGCATAGTTCACGATTTCAGGAGAAACAAGGTGAATTTATTTTGGGGTGTATTGGGTGCTTAATGAGATACCCAGCATGCAGCTGGATATGTAATTGAGATCAGAGCAGGAGAGGGATTTCTTAGGGGTTGATTGTAGCTAATCAAAGTCTTGAGATCAATCTTGTTCTATTTGCACTACTATAACAAAATTAGCCTGGGTAATTTGCAAACAGTATAAACTGTTTTTTACAGTTACAAAACAGTTCGAGATCAAGGTGCTAGTATGTTTGATATCCAATGAGGGCTTTCTGCTTCATAGGAACACTAATTCTGCTGATAAAAGCAGAGCCTATGACTTAATCACCTCATTGAGGGGCCTGCCCTCTTAATACTACTTACTGCACTGGGTTTCCAACATAATGGATTTCAAAGAAGCACATACATTTAAATCACAGCAAGACTTAACAGATCCCAGGAAGGGCAAGTAGAAAGCAAAAACTAAGAGCACCAACATTGAAAGATCGAAAGGCAAAGGAATCCCCAAAGGCCTGAGGACATAGGGGAATCTGTAGATGGTTGGACATCATTTATTCAAACCATACAGAGAGGTCTGAAGAGACACATAATGACCAGAAGTCCAGGAGATAAGGCCTCAAATGCTTGCACAGGAAAGAGGTCATGAGTCGTCTGGATAAGAGCAGTTCCACTGGTACTGATGACCAGAATAGCTCCACTGCAGTGGACCGAGAAGGAAATAGGAAGAAATACAGTAAATGTGAGTCTACTCCAGAAACGTTTTCATGGTAACGAGGAAACAAAAAGCTCCAGAAAATAAATGACTACACTTTTGAAACAGTTTGAGCCCCCGCCCCCACCCTGTGTGTGTGTGTGTGTGTGTGTGTGTGTGTGTGTGTGTGTGTGTGTGTGTGTGTGCATGCAAGTTTTAAAAGTTGAGGTGTTAATTTTTTCCTAGCTATGATAAAATTCCTGACTAAAGCAGCTGGAGGGTGAGAGGGTGTGTTTTGGCTCACAGTTCGAGGGCTGTAGTCCACCACAGCGGGGACATCATCACCGTGGCAGGAGGGTGAGCTGGCTGGTCACATGCATCTATAGTCAGGAAGCAGACAGAGATGAATGCTGATGCTCAGCTCCATTACGCCTTTTGAGTTTGCGACCCCGGCCTTTGGAATGATGCCATCATTTAGGGTAGGCCTTCCTATCATAGTTAATCTGTACATAATCCCACACAATCTCGTTCCAAGAGATTTGTTTCCTAGGTGATTCTGAGTTCCCTCAAGTTGAAAAGGTGATGTGAAGTGTAACTGCTACCAGTGGCACCCACTGACTTCCCCCCAGTGACGGGCTATAATCCTGAACTGGGAGCCAGAGTAAACACATCGTTTTCTAAACCTAACAGCAGCTGGGACAGACACTGTCTCATAACAGGTGGGTGTGGTGGTGTGCTTTTAACCAGCACTCAGGAGGCAGAGACAGCTTTGTGAGTTCCAGGACAGCCTGGTCCAATAGAAAGTTCCAGGACAGGTGGGCTACATAGAGAGGCCCTGTCTCAAAACAAAACAAAACAAAAAATAGAGCAACCTCTAGCTTCCACATACATACACATGCATGCCTGTACACATTTGGACATTTGTACACATATCACAAGAATTTTATATGTAATTAAATTATTTTTTATTAGTGATGCTGTTGGCTTTTAGCTTTTAATTTTATTTATGAGAAAGGATTTCTCTTTGTATCCCTGGCTGTCCTAGAACTCACTATGTAGACCAAGCTAAGATGGCCTTGAACACATAGAGATCCAGCTGCCTTTGCCTCCTGAGTCCTGAGATTAAAGGCATATACCACCACGCCTGGCTGCAAGGCTTTTAGCTTTTTAAAAACAACACACATAGTGGAATGTAAGATCTTTTCAAAAACAGTGAAGCATACCTGCTTATATCGAATGTGTAGACAAATCTTGAAAGTATTTTAAGTGGAAAATCAGTGCGCAGGGCAGGGAGGATAACTCAGCCAGTAAACACATTCTGTTGACCTTAGATCAGCCCCATAGCCCACATAAAAGCCATCAGCCAGCCTAGTGGACTTGAACTGTAGACAAGTGAGAGGCCCTGTCTCAAAAAATCTATAGTGGTTTCGAGACATGGCTCAGGGGCTAAGAGCATGTACTGCTCTTCCAGAGGACCAGGGTTCAGTACCAGCACTCAGACAGCTCAAAACCACGTGTGACTCCAGCTTCAGACACTTCCGGCCACTGCCTTCGCTCATGTGCAGATATCTATCTCCTCTGCCAACACAAACACACAATTTAAAATAATAAAAACACATAATGTCTAAGGTTGTCCTCTGGCCTCCACTTGCTCTCACATGAGGGTACACACACCTACACCCACAAGGTCAGTGCAAATAGTAATATAGCATTCCTACATGTGTGTGTCCTTCGTAAAGTATCACTAAATATGTATGTATAGCTAGCCACATATGCTCAGAATATTTCAAGAGTACATAAAAACTGGTTACCTCAGGAGGATGTGCCAGGATCTGGGATGAAAGGGGGTCTTTCTTTTCTCGTGTACTCTTTATGGTTGGACCTTTACAATGGGTATATGTTACTGTTTAAGGAATACATGTTTAAAGAATCAACTAACAGATAAAACAAATTGTTATAGTGTAAATAAATAACAACCAATTTAAAAGAACCATAACAACTTCAAAAGTAGAATGGAAGAGGAGAGTGGTGACTGCATGCTTATTTTACAAAATTACGCAGCAGCACAGTGGTTATGGGCTGCACCTCGCACTGCCAGTTACTGGAGGTTTATAGAAAGAATATAAGAAGTCCTGTTTATTCATTTTACCCAATTTTCAAACGATTTCCTTTCTGTTAGAAATGTTGCCAAAGAATTTATTAATTCTCTTGCCTTATTCAAAAATGTTTATCTTGGTATAAGTTTAATTATGAAAACAGTCAAACAGTGTTGTGAAGTATGGCCTAAGGTTAAGTAAGCCAGCTCATGTTGGGTTCAATCTGCCTTACCCCTCCATTTATTTATTTGTTTATTTACAAGATGGTGGCAAGCAAATAACCTTTAGTTTGCTTGTTTTGTGAGATAGGATTTTTTGTTACCCATGACTGGCTTTGAACTCATTGTATATCCAGATATAGCCCTGGGCTCTTGATCTGCCTGCCTCTGCCTCCCAGTTGTTAGTAAGTACCATCATGCCAGCTCACCCATACAATCTTAATAGCTAAAAGAAACTGACAAAGGTCTTTGTCTTAGTTATGGGTGGTTTTTTTTTTTTTCTTTTCTTTTCTTTTTTTTTGGTGAGGACAGGGTTTCTCTGTGTAGCTTTGAGCCTTTCCTGAAACTCACTCTGTAGCCCAGGCTGGCCTTGAACTCACAGAGATCTGCCTTCCTCTGCCTCCCAAGTGCTGGGATTAAAGGCGTGTGCCACCACAGCCCAGTTTAGTTATGGTTTTTATTGCTGTGAAAAGACACCATGACCACGGCAACACCTACAAAACATTTAATTGGGGTGGCTTTACAGTTTCGGAGGTTCAGTCCATTATCATTATGATGGAGAGCATGGCAGCCTGCAGGCTACATCATGACCAGAAGGCAGCAGGAAGTTGACTGACAGCCACACTGAGGGAAGCTTGAGTAGAAGAGACCTCAAAGCCCACCCACACGGTGACACACTTCCTTCAACAAGGCCGCACCTAATAGTGCCACTCCCTTTGGGGGCCATTTTCTTTCCAGTCACCAGTCTTGTAACTCCTTTTCTTGGAACATTATTTCTGAGGCCAGTCTGTCTCCATTTACACAGTTATACAGATGGACACCTGTCCCAGCGCAGGCCACTTTTTAAGATGGCGAAGTCTTTTGTTGTTATTCAAACTTAAGCCACATAAAGAAGAAACTGGGATAGCAGTGTCTTCATGGGAAAGTTCCAGAGTGATAGCTGCAAATGGCTTGTCAGGGTGACCCAGGCATCCTCCAGCTAACCCCTGGTCAGTTCCTGGGGTGTGTTCTGTGCACTGTGCTAACCCCTGGTCAGTTCATGGGGTGTGTTCTGTGCACTGTGCTAACCCCTGGTCAGCTGAGGTCCTTTTACTCTGGCGTATTTTGCCTAGGCCAGAAGAAGCTCAGGTGCTGGTCTTTGGTACCTTTTGTCTCCTTTGGCATTTGGCAGCAGCAAGCTTCTGTGGGCTAGTGGGTGTTACAGCTCTCCTGCAGCCCTGGGTAACAGGACCATTAAATAGCTCTACAGGAGTCTTGACCCTTCAGCTCGTGGCAGCAAACCTGGTTTCTCTTTCTGGCTCTTTATGAACTTCCATCCAGCTGTCAAGCAGCTGGCCACCATAGCCACCTTGCTTAGCAGCTGCCTGCTCCTCCCTGGCCGCCTCTGCCGCTCCACCGGCTGCTGTCACCACTGCTCCACTTTTTTTGCTGCTACCTTCTTCCTGTTACCAGCCCAAGTGCTAAAAAGAGGTAAGAAAAGGCCTCTGAGGGAAGCCTTTTATTGAGGCTGATGTTTCAATGCCAGAGGAGGCAGCACAGGGGTGTTGTTTTTCATCAATTACAATGGCTGCCTCATAAGCAACTACTGTCCTAATTAGCAACTGCAACTCCTCAGCCACCAGCAGCAGTTAGGCAGCAAGGGCTGCAGCCTGCAGGAATTCTGTTTCCTCAGGCACCGGCTCTCTCAAGGCCACTAAGGGAAACTTTATCTAGATCTCTACCCTTCTATAGAACTCAGAATTTGAAGACTGAGGTGAAATTCTGCTTGCTCAGAGAGACTGAATAGCAAGTAGCTAACCTTTTCTCCTAGCTCGTGTCTGTCCAAAACACAGCACCCTTCTGCTCTGCTCCCACTTAAGAACCTTAGCTACACATGGTTCCTCCCTACCACTTCCTGTCAGTTAGTTGCTGACTCAGCCTCTTGACCGAAGGCTAATTTTATTTAATCAAACAATTGTAACACGTCTTATAATATTCTACACCATAGGAGACTCCTGTAACTCCAGCTTCAGTGGATCTAATATCCTGTTGAACTTCATCTGCATATGTACCCCCCAAAATGCACATGTAATTGAAAAGAAAAAAGAAAACCAACAAACAGGATCAGACCACCAGGACACAGGAGGGAATGAGTCCTGAAAGACGCTGACAATCTGTTATACTAGCTCAGTACTTGAAAACAATCACTTCCTACTTACACCGCCTTTACAGACTAAACATTGCCTTTGACAAACACTGGGAGTGTTTTCACATCCTACACCTTTTTTTTTTAAATTGTCCTATGAATATATTCTAATATATCTTAAACTACAAACAAACTCCAAGATCTAGTTGGTATAAAAATCTATTGAAAATACATTGAATCCCTTTTCTTTGTGTATTTGTACTAACCCATCCTAAAATTAGCTTCCTTAGCAGCAACCACACCTAATTCCTAGATGTGAATGAAATACACTGGGTCTTACCTGTATCTGTCATATAGCCAGCACCTTTCCTCACTTAGATCCACCAAGCCTTCCCTGACACCTCTGAGCACAAACGTTTTGCTATTTAATTTTAGCTGGCTCATTTTATTGTCTTTAAAGTTGTGTAAACTTCTTGAATTCAAACTTTATTGCTCAATATATTGTGTTTCAGCTTGGACATTTGCACCTGAAGAAAATGAATTCCTTTAAAAGCTATTACACTTATTTATTGTGTATGTGTGTTTGGATAGGGGATCCATGAAAGGACAACTTTCAGGAGTTGGTTCTCTCCTTCCAACATGTAGGTCCCACCAATTGAATTCAGGCCATCAGACTAACTAGCAACACCTTTATCTGCAAAGGCACCTTGCAATGCCCCTTTCCCCAAAATGAGTTTGTATCTTCAACATCAGGCACAATGTCAATTGCATAGTTTATTCTCATTTTTTTTTTTTTTTTGGTTCTTTTGAGACAGGGTTTCTCTGTGTAGCTTTGCACCTTTTCCTGGAACTTACTTGGTAGCCCAGGCTGGCCTCGAACTCACAGAGATCTGCCTGGCTCTGCCTCCCGAGTGCTGGGATTAAAGGCGTGCGCCACCACTGCCCGGCTAAGTTCTGCTGCTTGCTACAGCTGGAACATGGACCTTCATTCAGTTACTTCTTCACCAGCTTTCTGTCTTTCACTGTCTAAGCTTGGCTGTCCTGAAACTGGATCTGTGGACCAGGCCTCAAACTCAGAGATTTGCCAGCCTCTGCCTTCCCAGTGCTGGCATTAAAGGCGTGCCAAGCATCCTCACTCTCTCAGGATGATGTCATCCTCTGCACAGTGATGGTGACACAAAATTGTCACTACACCCAGCTTTAAGCTTTTCTTTAATTTATTTCTTCAAGCTGGAAACTTAGCTGGGTGGGATCTTGCCCTGAGGCCACCACCTCCTTTACTCAATTTCTTAATCCATTTATCTCCTTGAAAATAGGATTTAGCTCCATTCCACTTCCTGGTGCTCTTTTTGTAGGGGAAAAGGGCCAGCCAAAGAAACCCACTCTGGCCCCAAGACAATGAAAGAAACAATTTAGCCCTGAACCCAGAACCTAAGAAATACACCCTGACCCTGAGACCAGAGCCGAAGAAACACTTTGGCCTTGGAACCAGAGCCAGTGAAGGAAATACACCATGGACCTGAAACTAGAGCCAAAAGGTTAAAAATGGCCAGTGAAAGAAACACACTTTGGCCCTGAAACCTGAGCCAGCTATGTCCCTGACCAACGAAACCAACCAATCCCTGAGCAGGGAAACCAGCCAATCCCTGAGCAGAAAATCTTCTCCTTGGAGAAACTCCGCCCCTAAGAAGACCTATATAAGCCCCTCTGCCTGTTCAGTTGTGGGGTGTCCTTTCCCACCCTGGCAGAGGCAGCCACTCTCCTGAATTCCTCCTTCCCAAATAAATCTCTTTCTTAAAACAGTCTTGGGTGAAGATCTTCATTTGTCAGCGCAGAACAGAAAAACCTTGCTGAGATGTTCCCTTAGCGGGACTGAGCAAGGCTGAGCAGAAAAAATAACTTCTTGCCAGAGCCGGAGGAGATTGCTACACTTCTGCAGGAGTTTCTCCTTTAGCAGAGTGAAGGCAAAGAAGCAACATCTTGGGCCTGTGAGAAGAAGCAGGGCTCTGCTGGGAAGCCCCCTTAAAGTGGGGTGGAGCAAAGCTCAGCTGTACCAGCTCTCTAGGAGAGGAGCAGGATTGTTTTATCCTACAGGGAGACCATCCCCCACCACACCCCAGCTTCAGATATAGCCTGACTTCCTGACAAGTAAGGATACCTTTCCCTACTGACAGAGCTGTAACACACTTTTTCTTCTCAAAATCCACATTGTGTAATTTACTGTGCTCAGCTTGCTTTTTTTTCCATTATAAATCTTCATTGGAGTTACCACTAAATATCCACATAACAGGGTCTATACTAGGTTGTTTTGAGGTTTCTTCTGCCAATGGAATTAATCTAATACTCCGTACTTTAGGCAGACTCTTTCATCACAAGAATGATCTCTAGGCAACATACTAAAATTCTTCTCCCCTGAAATCTCTTGAGGAAGCCTCCTACTGTTCATCAATTGACACTCAGCACCACCATCTTCCATGTTCCTACTAGCATGGCCCATTAAACAGCTCTTGAAGCATTCCACTGTTTTCCTAACCCAAATTCCCAAAGTCTAAATTACTCTAAACAAAATCATTGTCAGGCCTATCACAGCAATACCCTAGTCCCTGGTACCAGCATCTATCTTAGTTAAGGTTTTAATTGCTATGAAGAGACACTGTGATCATGGCAAGTCTTATAAAGAAAACATTTAATTGGGGTGGCTGGCTTACAGTTCAGAGGTTCAGTCCATTATCATCCTGATGGGGAGCATGATGGTGCGCAGGCAGACATGGTGCTGGAGCTGAGAGTCCTACATCTTGCAGGCAGCAGGAAGTCAACTGACTCACTGGGCAGTATCCTGAGCATAGGAAACCTTAAAGCCCTCCTCCGCAGTGACACACTTCCTCCAACAAGGCCATACCCACTCTAACAAAGCCACACCTCCTAATAGTGCCACTCTTTATGAGATTATGGGGGCCAGTTACATTCAAACTACTACAGTGGGGAAGGTCGGCTGCTTTGCTCTGTTGAGGCCTTCAAGTCCTGGATGAGCCTGCCTTCGTAATGGAAGCCAATCAGCTTTACTCACCTTGATGCCCTAAAAGCTAATGTCATCCAGAGCATACTCACAGTCTCGGGATGATGTGATCCTGTGCACAGTGAAGGTGACACATGAAATTGTCACCACAGCCTTGTGGTGCCATGCCATAATCACTGCAAACGGTCCCTCTCTGCTTCTTCCACCCCACCTACAGGAAACAAGAAACGTCCTCAGTAGCTGATATTAGATTTAACTTCATGGAGAGGAGAGCTGGTAGGTTCAAGGGGGAGGTGATGAGGTGAATTGTCCTTTGCGGGAGAGCTTTATTAATGCCACACAGTGCAGGGGGATCTGAAGAGAGAGTTTCCAGTCCCCCTCTTAAAGGTTTCCAAGGAGAGGTGAGGTCCTACATCATGAGAGAGCAGGCATGGTTAATAAGTAGCCTATATTATACTGCCTACAGTCAGGTTGCCGCTGGTTCCAAGACACGGGGGTGGGGTGGGGGGTGTGGGGTGGGGATTTGGCACTTCGTGACGGCGGGCCAAAGCAGCTTGCATCTCTCTGGTAGCGGGTAGCGCCTTTGCAGGGGAGAAAGACTGGGGACACCATGTGGCTCAATGTGTGAGGCTGTGACCTGTGACTTGACAGTTGTAGGTATTGACGCAAGTGGACTTAGTTTTTATACAATTGTATCTTTTTTTTTTTAGGTATCTTTTTAAAAAAAAAATTTTAGATTTATTTATTATGTATATAGTGTTCTGTCTGCATGTATCCCTGCGTGCCAGAAGAGGGCACCAGATCTCATTACAGATGGTTGTGAGTCACCATGTGGTTGCTGGGAATTGAACTCAGAACCTCAGGAAGAGCAGCCAGTGCTATTAAACACTGAGCCATCTCTCCAGCCCCAACAATTGTATCTTTTTAATACAAATGCAGAAAGAACTTTCAAATCCCCAATGGAATAGAATAGAAACGTACATACAACTGTTAATATCAATTAAATGTTTAAAAATTCTAACTATTGTTCTTTTCAATTGAAAGCTGTCTTTTAGATCTTAAATTGGTTGGTGGGCTTTTTGAATAATTCATCCTCAATGTTTTATTCCCTTTATTTTATTATTATTATTATTATTATTATTATTATTATTGGTTTTTTTCAAGACAGGGTTTTTTTTGTGTGTAGTTTTGGTGCCTGTCCTGGATCTCACTCTGTAGACCAGGCTGGCCTTGAATTCACAGAGATCCGCCTGCCTCTGCCTCCCGAGTGCTGGGATTAAGGGCGTGTGCCACTGCTGCCTGGCCCCCTTATTTATTTTAAAAGATTTACTTATTTTTATTTTATGTTTGTATGTGAGTGTCTGCATGTATATATGTGCACTATGTGTATGCCTGGTGCTGGGGGAGGCCAGAAGAGGGCATCAGATCCCTTGAAACTAGATCACAGGTATCTGTGGGTTGCCATGTGGGTGCTGGGAACTGAACTCACATCCTGTGCAAGAGCAGGCAGTGTCTTTAACCACTGAGCTCTCTCCAGCTCTTGTCCTTACTTATTAATACAACGGGAAAGGCTTGGCTGGTTCTTAAAGTTTTTCTTACTTGTTTTTCATTTCATGGTTTGAAACAATAAGCCACACCAAGTCCAATGAATCTCAAGGCTTTAAAATTCACTTCGTCATTTATTTCACTAATTTATTCATTGTAAATTTGGGATAGCTGGGAAACAAAGATGAATAGCAAGTGGTTCATGACTTTAGTGGAGTCTCAGTCTTTCAAAAGAACTGAGCTCAATCCCGAAATGTCAGTTTAGAAGATCCTTCTTTCTGGTCACTCACCCTACTTGCTTCTCCTTCTACAGGTGGACATGGAAACCAATCATTTGGGCAGACTATAATGAGTGGATCAATCGGCAACAAGGACTCTATCCAGGTGACCACTCCTGTGAGCGTGCACCTGGCTCCAGTAGTCTCAGAGAAGAATGCAGCTGTGCACATTGACTGGCACTGACCCCTGCATCACCTCCGAGCCTCCCAACAACCACTGCATTTTATTTTTCTCTTAAATGCGCGCGCGCGCGCGCGCGCGCGTGTGTGTGTGTGTGTGTGTGTGTGTGAGACGCACGCGCATGTGTTCACACAAATAGAGGTCAGAAGAGGGCATCGGAGCCCCTGGAACTGAAGTTGTAGCATTTGTGATCCACTCAACATAGGTGCTGGGAATAGAACCCTGGTCCTTCACAAGAGCATCAAACTTCCTTAGCTGTTGAGCCATCTCCCTAGACTGCCCACTGTGTTTTAAAGTCACTCATTTTTTTTTTTCCTCAGCAAGGAATGTTTCAGATATTTCTCATGCTTCCAACTTCATTGCTTACCTGTCCTTAATCTTCATAGGTGACTTTCTTACCTCATACTTCCCTTCCCCTGCTTACCTACCCCCAAAGGACTACATGCCCAAATACTCTGCCACCTGAGAGAATCGAGCAGACGCCATAACAGGCTGCTCAATCTCCTCTCAGAGATCAGGCCTCAATTTCAACTTCCTGGGACTGAACAAGCAGTTTCTGAGGGAGCCACAAACAAAAGACAATCCATCTTCAATGCCCCTGACAGCAGGGACAAGGGAGATAAACATACCAGGCCTGAGCCAGCCCCCACAGTCAGCATGTAACTAGGCTAGCAAGCCTCCACAGCAGCTCAAGGACAGGGCTTGGGACTTGTCCAGGCCTTCCCCAAAATGGAAAATGGTAGCCCTGACCAGCCCCTGACCAGCCCCTGACTAGCCCTGGCCGATTAGAATGTGCTAATATTGCCACTTGCTTAAGCCAATCATATCTAAATTGACCCTAACTACCCTAGGAGCTCCCCTTGGCTATGATTAAAAGGAGCCTGAGAGCTCCTCTCAGGGTCGCCACCATTTTGCCTTTGTGTAGAATGTTGGCTCCAGAACACTCTTCCTGATTGCATACATGGATGGTGATCTTTTGTGGGACTTCTTCAGGAACCTATCACCACCAAAAGTGCGTTTCTTCCCTTGTAGAGATCATCTGTGAGATGGTGTGCAAGGTTGGGTCTTACACCTTCCCAGTTGTCCACTCTTCCAGCCAGCACATCTTTGAGATAGTTTTACTTTCCCATAGTTCATTTCTGTGAACTGAAATGTATGGCTAGCCACTAGGGTACAATGCTCTTCATGGGGCTGGGGATGCATAGATTGGAGATATGTACTGGCTGGTTTTGTGTGTCAACTTGACACAAGCTAGAGTCATCAGAGAAGAAAGAGCCTCAGCTGAGGAAATGCCTCCATGATATCCAGCTGTAGGGCATTTTCTTAATTAGTGATCAATGGGGGAGGGCCCAGCCCATTGTGGATGGTGCCATCCCTGTGCTGGTGCTCCTGGGTTCTATAAGAAAGCAGGCTGAGCAAGCCAAGGGAAACAAGCCAGTAAACAGCACCTCTCCATGGCCTCTGCATCTCCTCCTGCCTCCAGGACCCTGCACTGTTCCTGTCCTGACTTCCTTCAGTGATGAACAGCAATGCTGAATGAAGTGTAGGCCAAATAAACCCTTTCCTCCCCAACTTGCTTTCTGGTCATGGTGTTTTGTTGCAGCAATAGAAACCCTACTAAGACAAGAAATATGAGTCTCTTCCAACAGGCTGTCCCAATTTAAAACTGGAACTACTGTTTGGGATAGAAAAGGTTTAAAACTGCACTGAATGGGCTTTGAGCTCTCTGGAGCCTTCTTTGCCTGAGGGCTTTCTTGCACCCTGGGAGCTTGCTTTGCCTCCCGTTGGCAGGGTACTGGAATGAGTGCGGGTTTACCCCCAGAAGTCATGTGTGAGAGATAAAATCAAACTGTTCCTTCTCAAAGGTGCCTTGAGCCAACTTAGGTCCAGCTACAAAAAACAGAAAACACAGACCCTTGCCAATGCCTTCTCCTCAAGTTATTTCCCCCACCCAAACCTAGAAGTCTAGAGCAGAAACTTACAGCCAAGCTCACCTGCATCCGACGAGCTATAAAATAAACAGGATGTAAGTAAGAATGCAGACATGAAAACACACACTGGTTTTGTTGGGGGAAATATAAACACAAGGAAAGGTGAGCGCTAGACAGTGTGTAAGATTGTCTGTCCTGGTTATTAAAAAGGGGAGGAAGGGCAGCACATTAGGGTTATGAACCTCTCTGCACTCAGCATATCTGCCATTCTAGGCTGATGCCCAACTTTACAAAGGCATAAACTGCTCTGGGTCCCATGGCTCTTATGAAGTGAGGGTCGTTGTTTCTCACACATGTGGAAGTGGACTCAGTCCCAGCTGTGTTCTGCTCGGCTTCAGAGGACCTACGTTCAGCAAGGTTGGTTCCCCATCACCAAATGGGGCAGCCAACTGTGTCTAACAGCTCCTCCCGGGCACCCCTCGCTTCATGCTTTCTCCATTCCTACATCTGTCCTTGTCAAAATTACCTAAAAAATAAGTGTTATAACTTCAGTCCTTGACCCAGATTCTTTTTCCCTTTTTCCAACAGAATCTTCTGGGTACATTAACCACACTCAGGGTAGGCCTCATGCCCAAGAAGTACATGGTAGATGGCCAACACAAAATGAACTCAATGATATTTTTGTAGACATTTTATATCAAATTGCTTTGCTTAGCCATTTTTTTTTTGTCTTATTGGTCTTTTGCTTTGGTTTCAGTGTTTGTTTTTTTGTTTTGTTTGTTTTTATTTTTAAGAGAGAAAGAAAGGGCATGGTCAGTAGAGAGATGGGAGGATCTGGGAGGAATTGGGGGAAGGGAGAGTTGTCATCAGAATGTACTGTCTGAAAAAATAGTTTTCAATAAAAAAATTAGGACATACAGTTGGGTAGATGGACGGGGGCAGATCTGGAGGAGCTGGGAGAGGGAATGAAGATGACCAGAATACAACATACAACATAATTTTAAAGAATTAATAAAAATATTTTACAAAAAGAAACTCAAACTAAGACAACACTGAATATAGGGTTCTTTGGGAGGGGTATAGTGTTCATGAGTTCTAGGCTAGCCAGGACTACATAGTGAGACCAGATCTCAAAAAGAGAGGAGGAGGAGGAGTCCTCTGATTTGAGAAATGGATCCTCAATATGAGGTTTTATTGGGAGATGGTGAAAGGTGGGAGGCAGGGCCTAGTAGGAGGATTTATTGGGGTGTGTCTTTGCAGTTATATTTCATGTTGGCCACTTTTCATTTGCTACAACTTTCTCTGCTTCCTGCCAGTGTTCCTGGTGCCATGATATCCTGCCCAAGCACATAAGGATAGGTGTTGGTTTTTACGGCGCTCTTGCCCCAAAGGAAAAGTCATGACACACGACAGAATCCACTAACAAGAGTTTTATCAAGACAAAGAAAAGGGATAGATGTGATCAGGCCTGTGGAAGGACATGTGCGAGAGAGAGGAGGGAGGGAGAGAGAGGGGGTGGGGAACATGGCGCCACCTTATAAAGGCCAGGATGCACCTGCGCACACAGGGCCATGCGCAGAGATCACACAGTCACGTCCAAGCAACTATGTGATCACGTAACCACGGGGCGTGGGTCACACAGGACATATGACTCAGAAATGACTAGACAGAGATGACTAAGTGTCCCGCCAGGCATGTGTGACCATGCCCGCTGTGGGGTCATGGTGGGAATTTCTATCAATAGGACCCTCTGGAACCAAAGGCTAAAATAAGCTTTCATTCCCTTGAATTGTTCTGTCATATATGGGGTCACAGCAATGAAAACCAACTGATAGAAAAGGTTCTGTGTGGCTGGAGTCCCGGAGACCCTAAACCACCGCTCCTGTTTTCAGGCCTGTGTCCGAAACTCACAAACCGAGGCTGGGTGTAGCTAAGCAGGCAGAATGCTTGCCTAGAATGTGTGAAGCCCTGGGCCAGATGCTAAGACCTCAGAAGCAGGGTGTGGAGGTACGTGCCTGTAACCTCAGCACTCAGTGGTAGAGGCAGGCAAAGTTCAAGGTTAGCCTCAGCTAAATGGTGAAGTTGAGGCCAGCCTGGGTTAAAAAGAAAGATATTCCAAACTGTTTCATAGCATCATGCCCCAGATTTCATTCCATCCACGGCCTCAGTTAGCAGTTCTCTGTGGATCAGTCCAGCTTCCTCCAGATACAACCTGATCAGCTTGGCCCTACCTGAGTCAAATCACCTTCCACCTCAGGTTGGTCCATTGTGCTCTGCCCAACTGGAAAGAGCTTTTCAGCAGCTGGGGAACTGGATGATGATGATGATGATGATGATAATGATGATGATGATGATGTAGCAATAATTTCACTAATGAATAATTGACACACAATTTAAAAAAAGAGATTCTGCATTTCATCTCTGATTTTTCATGATTAAGGAATTTTTAACCTTTTTTTGCATTTATGTACGTAGTGTGTGTGTGTGTGTGTGTGTGTGTGTGTGTGTGTGTGTGTGTGTGATGAAGGTATTTTCTCAGTTGAGGTTCCTCTTCCCAGATGACTCTAGTCAAGCTGTGTTAAGGTGACAGAAAACTGAACACATTTGGCTCATGATTTTCATTGTTTTGGAGCATGTGGCAATTAGCTCACCATGGTGAGAGCACGTGGCAGAGGAAGCTGCTTAAGTTATGGAGTCACAAAACAGAGGGGAGGGAGGGAGGGAGAGACAGAGACATACAGAGAGAGAGAGAGAGAGAGAGAGAGAGAGAGAGAGAGAGAGAGAGAGAGAGAGAGAGATGCTAGGGTCCCAACATCCCCAATAACCCTTAAGGCCTCCAACTAGGCTCCACTTCCTGGAGTTCTTACAGCCCACCAGTAGCACCGCAGGCTGGAGTCCAAACCTTTCTATGCACACCATCAAGGACCACGAGTGCTAAACTATGGCAGAAGCAAGTTTTTCATGAGTCCGCATCTAAGTCTACCCAAGGACACCGTGGTTCAGTCCCCTTAGCAGAAGACTGGTAGTAACCAGTGTTCTATTGAGACTGTATACACTCATCCATCTTTTTGGATAGAATCACATGGTCCTGGATGTGTAGGAACTAGGAAGTGAGTTTATGAAGTACTGTGGAGGAGAGTTCCTTTCAGCCTGGTTGAGGGTGTTTGGCAAGAGGAGAGGTCCAGAAGCCGGACAGCATCTGGATGTAAGACAGAACTGAATTTGACCCTTCTCAGGGACAGCCTGCGCTTGGCCGAGGCACTGACTTACCCTTCCTTAATTTCCATGGTATCTAAAACTGGGGAGTTTTAGTGTGTGTCTAGTAAAAAGTTACAGTTCTTATAGTGGCATCTGAAATGTATATTGAAAAAACAGTAAGCAAAAAGATGCTTAACTCTCATTTAAAATTGAAAAGCTCATTCCATTTTTGTATTATCTAACCTAGTTGGTAACCAGCTTAGTTATAACCCAAATTAGATAACACACATGGAAACAATATGCAAAATGCTACATGGGGACTCTTCTATTTAAAAGCTTTTTTTTCTTCTCTAGAGGGAATAATTATGAACTGCTAAGCTTTTTTTTTTTTAACAATTTTTTATTTTCATCCACATAAATTGAAACCTCATTGGCTAACGGGCAGACATAGCCCCACACTGATCCAGTCCGGCACATTGTCCCACCAGGCCAAACCTCCTGCTGCAGGCTGTTCTAGCCTCACTTATTAGGGTTCTAGCTTTTCGACGTAAGGAGCACTGTTTATTGCTTGCTGCAGTATTAGGGCTCAATCATGTTAGCATTCTCAGTAGTGCTTGCTTGGAAACCCTAAAAAAGGATAACTTCAAATTATTCTAGATAAGAAAGAACGTTAGCTTACTCTTGGGATCTCCTCCAGAGGAAATAGTGTGACATTTTAGGTTCTGGGAAAAGATTCTTTCTTTCTTTACATCAGATATTGATGACTTCCTAACTACTTACCAGCAAAATTTGTTACCAGACTCAGTAGCCCACTATCTGCAAACTTTGGGGTAACTTTTCAAAAACTAACATTTATTTATTTTCTTGAGAATTTCACATGAGTACTGTATTTACATCATGTTCATGCCCCTTCACCTCCAATTCTTCCTATGTCCCCCCTCCTCAAAAATTCGTGACTTCTTTATTATTACTGATTTACACACACACACACACACACACACACACACACACACACACACACACAACTTACTGAGTCCATTTGGTATTGCTCCTTTGTACATATTTAGGGCTGGCCACTTGGGACTGACTGGTTAAATCCTGTGTTTGCAATTCTCCCACAGAAATGTGGATTGAAGTAGGCATGTCATGTAATAACAAATATGCATTAATTGCTTACCTGTGTCAGTTTCTGATCTTACGGAGTTTGTATCTTAGGAGAACAAGACAATAAATCATATATCTCTCATCTTTTCAAAAATGTAAATGAACAGGGGAATAAAACAAGCCGGACACCGGAAAACAAATGCAGCCCACTCTACAGATGTTGAGTTTGTGAAAGTGAAGCATACGATGCTGCAAGTTACCTAAGACTGGGAAGTGAGGGAGGGAAATGGGAAATTCCAGTCAAAGGATACAATGTTTTAGTAAAGTAGGATGGGAGGAATATGTTCAAGAGCTCTGCTGTCCAACATGCTAAGTGTAGTAAATATTGATACACTGTTGCATGAGGCCAAATAACATTATGAAGGAAAGAGATTCACTTTCTTCACAGTTCTGGAGGCTTAAAGGCCCACATATGGTAATTGCCCTTTTTCATTTTAAGATTTATTTATGTGCTTATGTGTGAACCTTAGTGAGTATATATGTACCACATATGTGCAGGAGCCCACAAAGGCCAGAAGGGGGCACTGGGTCCCCTGGTACTGAAGTTACAGACAGTTGTGTACAGCAATGTGGGTGCTGGGACGTGAACTCTGTAAGAGCAGCCAGCGCTCTTCACCACTGAGCCAATCCCCAGCCCCTTCTTGCTGGCAAATTCCAAGCACAAGTTATCACATGCTGAAGGGATTATTATGTCACGTCTGGGGAGGAGCTGTCTTGGTTGCCTTGTACTGATGTGGGAAGATCCACACGAATTGTGGTCCGCACATTCTGGTAATGGCCAAGATCAAAGGTCATGAAGGAGGCAAACTCGCTTTTTCTGTTGCTTGGCCTTCATTCTTGCAGGTGAATTCTGTGGCTACCCTGGTTGTTCTGTCTATTCTAGTGAGGGACAGGGTACAGAGGATGGACCTGATGGGGAAATGGATTGTGGTACAGATCACATCTCCACTCAGGAAGCAGAACGAGGGTGGGAGGGACCAGGCTTGCACCTTTTATGACAATATCTCATCAGGCCTTAAGGGGTCACACAAGAGCTGCCAAGGGTGCATGTGAATACATTATGCTACAACTGGCCTAAAGATCACCAGGATGCCGCATCCCCAAAGGTTCCACCGTCTCCTGGTGCTGCCGCCTGGGAACCAAGTCTTTGATAGCAACTACATAGCCCTTTCTCCCTCCCTTCCTTTTCTTTCTTCTTTCTTTTATTGCGAATTACTGAATTTAACTAGGGTTGCTTACAAGAACATGAATGGAGGGGCATTATTTACAGAAGCATAGGCACCTTACCTGTGGTTAAACCATGGAAGAAAATATCTCTCCCTCCAGTATCAATCATTAACCGCATTATGTCCTCAGGAGAGTGAGGCCTCCTCCTCCTCAGTAAGAGAGTGTTAATGAACTGCTGAGACCTGGAGAGCATAAAGAGCATGTCATGCCTGCAAGAAAGTACTCCACAGCTCAGCACCCCTCCTCTGGCTCTTCCATTCTCTCCACCCCTCTTCTGAGATATTCCCTGAGCGGTCTGGGAGAAGGTGATGACCCATTTAGGGTTCTGCTTTCACCATTCAGTTATTCTCAATATTTTGGTCAGGTCTGAGTCTCTGCAGTAACCATGACTCACTACAAAATAATAAGCCTCTCTGGCCAAAGATGACAGTAGCTCTGACCTATAGGCATAAACATAAATATTTAGAAGGCAGTTTGACAAGTGTATCCTGTCCACTTAGTAAAACAACAGTGAGAGTTGGGAGTGGTGGCACATGTCTTTAATCTTAGCACTCGGGAGGCAAAGGCAGGCAGATCTCTTGTGAGTTTGAGGCCAGCCTGGTCTACATAATGAGTTCTAGGTCAGACAAGTTTACATAGTGAGACCCTGTTTTGCAGCTCGAATTCCTAATTGGTCTTTTAATAAAAAAATGGGAGCCAGATATTGGGTTAAATGCTGAAAGATCTCAGACACAAAGGAACAAGCCACTGCCACGTCTCACCTCACCAATTCCATGAATCCTCTGTTTGAAAGCCTCTAAGTCCTCAGCTGAAAAAGCTCTCTAGCCCAAAGGCCTCTAGCCAAAAGGGCTTCAGCCGAAAAGGCTTCAGCCGAAAGGCTTTAGTTCCTGTCTCCTCATGCCTTATATACCTTTCTCTGTCCAGCCATGTTACTTCCTTCCTAGTGCTAAGATTAAAGGTGTGTGCCACCACTGCCTGGCTCAGTTTCTCTCCTAGACTGAGTCAACTTCATGTAGTTCAGGGTGGCTTTGAACTCACAGAAATCCAGACGGATCTCTACCTCTGGAGTGCTAGGATTAAAGGTGTGTGCTACCACTGCTTGCCCTCTGTGTTTAATCTAGTGGCTTGTTCTGTCCTCTGATCCTCAGGTAAATTTTATTAGGGTACACAGTATATCACCACACTGTCTCTAAAGGGAACCAAAAGCAAATGAACAGCAGCAGCAGCTTCAGCAATTATTGGGGACTATGGGGGTCCAGCCCCTCGATAGTCCCCTCCCAGGGTCCGGGAAGAATCTACAACCAGCAGATAATTAATCTTTGATGAGAGAAATGAATCTATGTACACAAAACTCCTTAGTCCATACACTTTATTATTCTGTGATAGTTCCCTCTCCACACAGCTTCTATTCTGCTCTCATGTCTAGCTCCTTTCTTGCCTAATTTCTCTCTGTTTATCTACTGTTCCCTCTTAAGTTCTATCTTAATTCTCTCATCTTAATTCTGCCTCGTCTAGGTCTTTTTCACCTTGTTCTTACCCAGCTAGGGCTTTGCCATCTGACTCTTCCTCATCTTCATCTCGTTCTTCTAGTACTCTCTTCTAGCCCTTCAATCTAGTTCTTCCCCGTCTCAGTTTGTTCCTCTCAAGTTCTTACCCATCTAGTTCTTCCATACTCCTTTCTCTTCTCTGTCTCCCCGTGCCCTGGAAGTCCTGGTATATAAAGCCGGGCTTCCAGGGTCAAACGGAGGGGTGATAAGAATCACACTGAGAGGCAATAACCATTAATTATCATTTGCAACTCCAAAGGGAAGTGACCAATGGGGAAATGAATTAACTAAAGGCTAAATTCGGGTAGTATCTAAGAAGAGGGATCTTATGTGCTCAACTATTAAACTCTTAAACGTGATTAGTAGAAAATGTTAAGAATCTATAAGTTGCTGAGCCAATGGGAGAAAATAAAACTGTCTTCTTTTTTCCTGTGGCTCCTATCTGTCCAAGCTATCTGCTGTTTTTCTGCAGGGTGGGGGAAGTGTGCTCAGTCGCTAGGCAACCTGTGTACAGCTAGATGCCTCTAGTGATAGTTAGAGGGAGATCTGGAACTGGAGGTAAGATTTGGGAAAGGAGGAAGTAAAGTAGAGCTTAATTGGCACATCCGCCAGGCCTTCTCAAATGGGTAGCCTTGATGCTTAAGTCTGTTCTTAGAAAGTAAGGAGGTATCTCTGATAAGGTAGTTTCCTCCATCTGGGGATGGACCTGGCCGGATGCTGCCAATGGTGATAATTACAGGGAGGCTTGAACTGGGGTTCTGGCTGAGCATAGCTGTCAGCACAGAAAGTTATCTAAATATTCCTAGAAGTGGTTAGGCAAGGAGTTAAAGGTCTATAAAGTTAGTAAGGCTGTAAGAAAGGAGGGTCCGAGCTAAATTGTGTAAAGCTATTACTTAACATCCACCTGACCTAGGTGGTATCTCCTTGTGGAATTTACCTTAAATCAGGAGACTTGCATGTGGACTGTTATTACTGCTAGTCCTTGAAAGTGGCCAAGGGAGATATCTGATTCCAGAGAAAGCCTTTCCTGAGGCTGTTCTCCAAATACCTGGAATGTGTATGTCCAGAGAGTGATCAGTCCACACTGTTAGCCCTTCTTAGGGAAAAGTCAGTTGGGAAAACTATGAAGGCACACATGATTTTCATAACAGAAGACAGCTGATATATAACAAGCCAAGTAACACCAAAAACTCCTTGGGATTTGGCTTTCTCTGGAGGAATTCCCTGATTCCTCCAGGTAGTGACTTTGCCATAACCAGCTGAGTTCTTATGATATATTCCTGCGGCCTGCAGCAAGCAATGACATCTCAAGCCAGGAGTTTTTGACCAGGCTTACCTTGTCAGATATGAACTCCTTCTTGTGGAGCAGGGGTCTCAGATCTAATCAAAAGCAACTGGTTACTCCCATGACCCACTTGTACTACTGCACTGGAGAGTGTGTCCGAGAAGCTGCTCCTGGCTTCCACAGCACAGCCCTTAGACAGGGCGTATTCTAACAGTTACTTTTCGAAATGCCATCAATACCTCTGTACTTTCCACTAATATTTATTGATCATAATTTTAGATACTTTTTGTGATTTGGCATCACCATGATTATGCATGATTCATTGGTTGAATGTCTGTCTTATTCTGGGCACTGAGCCTGTGGTGCTAAACACACAGACACATGAAGGTTCTAGTCTGTGGTAAAAACGACCTTCCCCAGAGAGAGGAGGCAGGTAGACTGTAACCGCTTTCCTCCCTGAGTGCCACCAGGCTGTGGTGGTGCCTCTGAGACCCCAGGTTTGCTGGGCTGTGTGCCTCCCCGCCGCAGGCTGCTGCTCTGCTTTGGGTGATGGTAATTTCCTTTCTTGTTGGTACCGCTCCTTTTCTTCTTCTTTTCATGGTAACTTTTTTATACAGCCCGAATGATGAAACTTCTTTTCTCCTGCTCTCTGCTCAGCACCTCCTGTCTAGTTGCCAAGGGAAACCAGATAAGCCCTAAGTGCAGTGGTAATTTAATATATTGGGGCTAGTTCAAGTTCATGACGTTGTGGCATCTCTTCGGCACTGGTGTCTTCCTGCTTTCCATGCAGGCTCTTTATCAGCCCCTCAGATGTTCCACGGTTGAGGTTCCTGGGGTTTACGCTTCAGAGGTGAAGCCTCAGACAAGGTTTCTGAGGACCAGACAAAGCAGCAAGGCATATTTAAGATGGTCCTAATTTTGAAAAAGGCTTCACCACGAATAAGGCTGGGCCTGAAGTTATTTGTCACTCATCTGAACAGCTTCTTCTATTCATTCCTGGTTCCCAAAAAGAACTTGTGAAAATACAGGCTGAATGAAGTCCTGAACTCTGTCCTGTCCATCCTTCCCCGCAGACACCAATTATCAGTATCTCTCAGTCCTGGGTTTTGATTTGCCTTTTCATTTTGTGACTTAGTAATTTCTGTTCCAATCTCATTGTCCTGTCTTGTGCCCTGTGTTGCTGGACTGTGAAAACTACCAAGTTATGATAATATGGATGCTAGAGGGAGAAGGCAGGGCTGGAGGGAGCCCTCCCCCCCTCTCTTCACTGGGGCACCCTGCGGGGTCTTCCTCTCCACACAGATAGTTGGAGCTTGGCTAGCACTGAGCACCATTTGATCTGTTTGTGGTTTTGCCACATCACCTTTCTATGCAGCTCCAACCCTGGCACCAGCTCACCCACGAGCATCCCTCCTGGGGGCCCTGGTTCCAGACTGTGCATTTTGCAGCATCTCCCTTTTGTTCCCACACCAACAGACACTTTGCTTCCTGCAGTGACTGCCTCGTGATGTCCCAGCTTCCACGGTTTTTCAGTTCTCAGTTCTCTGTCTTCTATGTTAAAATCTTTCTTTGAAGTAACTTTTGTAGTTTCTCTTTGGAGCTGGACCCTGTCTGATGCACACGTGCCACTCTATTCAAGAGCTACTGTTAGGTTTATGGTACGCAGCAGCTGCACAGAGGGCGGTCTTCATTTCTGTCAATGAATCCAGAGTGCTTGTGTTCCAGGGGGAGGAGAATGTCTGTTGCACAAGGCCCCCCATTCCAGTGGGAGCAGAGCAGTTTGTAGATACTGGTCGGGAATGTAGATTTCCGTATGCTAATCCTCCCGGTGGAAAAGGTGGGGTGGATCATGGCCCACTCCGTTAAGTGTCTTACAACATTTCAGCTTGTTCCACGAAGCCAAGCAAGCACAAAAGTTAGGACATAGAGACAAGAAGCAAGCAGGTGGAAGGAGAGAGGAAAGGATGGAGAGAGGGAGAGCAAGCCACCAAAAGAGGTCAGATGTTTGCCACCTAATCATGGAAGCAATATTCTGTTAGCTTTGTTGTATTCTATTAATTGGAAACAAACAATAGGGTATTCTTGTTTGAGTATGAAATGTTCCCCCAAAGCTCATGTTGACTTCTTGGTCCTCAACTGTTGGTTCCAATTTGGGAGACTGTGCAAGCTTTAGAAGGATCGTACCTGGTCAGCAGACCCACCCCCTGCTTCCTGTCTGCTGTGATGATAGATGCTTCTACTTCCTCAGTGTCCTGCCCAATCTCATGGGGCCAATCAACCACGGACAGACCCTCTGAAGCTACAAGCTCAAGCCAATGTTTCTTCCTTCGTGTGGTTTATGGCAAGTCTTTGCCGTATCAACATAAAGACAAATACAGTAGGTTCAGCCTGCATGCCGGAGCAGAGGGTGGGTCAATGGGAGCCGTGACTATGGATGTCTGGACATGGCTTTCCTTGTATTTACTCAACTTGGTGTTTGTTGAGTCTGTAATTTATGTTTTTCACAAAATTTGGGAAAGTTTGTTGCCATAAATTCCTCATATATTTTTTTCTACCCCATTTCTCCTTTTAACTTTTGTGCATCCAGTTGCCTCTATGCATGTCCTTCTCATGTGATCCCTTAGCACCTAAGTCCTTATTAACTTTTAAAATATATTTTTATTCATTCTTTGAGAAGTTCATACATGCATACAATGTATTTTATCATATTCATCCCTTTCTCGAATTCTACCTCTTGGGTCCCCCTCCCCACATCTCTCTCCCAACTTCATGCCTCTGTTTGGTTTGTTTCAATAACCTACTGAGTTATTGAATAACCGATTAGTGCTGCCCATATATGGATGGATATGGGGCCATCACTGAAGTATGGTCAATCTACCAGGACCACACCCCTAAAGAAAATGAAGTTTTCCTACCCTAGCAGGCATTAGCTAAAGCCAGAAATCCAAAGAGTCTGCTTAAAGGGCAAAAGGATTTATTTAAAAAGGAAAACTCACAAGACAGAACAGAGGAATTGTTGTGGGCGTCCTGGAAAAGGTGAGGCATGGTCCCATGCTGCTCTTCTGCCTGGAGACTGTCCCAGCATCCAAGTCCCAGGAGGGAGCCAAGAAAGGCTCATGATGTGCACTTCAGATCTTAAGGGTAGCCCTGAGCCATGCGCCAGAGGCAGGTACTTAGGGCAGTTACCTGCTACATCTCCAGGGGCAGTGCTTCAAGATCATAGACAGAACAGCTATCCACTACATCTCCCCCTTTTGTCTAAATAAGAAAGTTCTAACCTAATACAAACTATACATAATAGGAATGATTATTAAGTGTTGTCCAGGAGAGGGGAAAGGCAATAACATAAACAAAAATAGAAATACAACCAGCAAGAACAACATCAAACAAGAGACACATACTAAAATCCAGAAATGTCCAGAACATAGGTAAATGGTATGTTATAGAGATACTCCAATAGCTGTCCTATCCTGAAGAATCTAACTTTAGTATCTAAAATGTTCTTAGCTAAGATATGAGAGGATTATAACTGTAACTACCTAAATCTTCAACCCCATTAAAGACCTGAGAAGGAACATAATATTATCTGAGACAACAGGAAATGCAAGCAAGCAATTTCCGAAAAATTGAGAGAATAGACAGAGACAGCTGGCAGCCAGGACAGTCACCTAAATTTTCCCAGCACCATTGGGACATCCATTTTGGCTATAGGCCTAGAATATCTGACAGACCATTTTCAGAAGCAGGAATTTTGAAAGACCATTTTACCCTGCCTTGGTAAGTTTCAGTAGTCACTTTTCCTTGTGTCCTGCTCATCCGGAAAGGACAGCATTGCGTTCATACTGTCAGCAGTCGAGGCAAGGGCAATTCTTTGCCCAGCAGGCCACTTTGTGCCAAGAAGAAGACAGACTTCCAAATGGAATGTCTAGAAGCCCAATATTCTCTCAGGAGTAGATCAGTGCTGCCAGAAACAATCGTGTCTCACGTCAACAGAATTCTAAGTTATCAAAACATTTAAATGCCACATTCCCTAGGTCTATGAAGTGTTTGAAGATTACCTGTCCATCTGACATGTTTCTGTCCATCTGTAGGTTTCTAGACAACCTAACTAACAACTATAGAGATGGCAATCTACCTAAACAACCTAAGGACTAAGGCTTCATATTAACAAGCAGTCTGTAAACAGACGTACAGTATAAGGACAATGACCTCAAAATTGTGACAATACACAAAATATCTTAAACGGAGGTAGAAATATATAGTGCAATATGGTAACAATATCCTTAATATGTATCAATATACAAATTATCTTAAATAGGAATATAAAAATAGTTTACATTTGTATCAATATACAAATATCCATATCAGTACAAATTATCTAAGGCTGATAGTTTGTTAAATTAGTTTACTAGTAGATACACGTATACACACACAAACCCATGAAAAGAAAAAAATGGAAGCAGTTAAGTCTCATAACATTTGGAAAAAAAATCACTATCTAGAAGATATTCAACAATGTACAAACACGGTTTTCTAGGGCCCTAACTAGAAACCCCATTTACTGTAAAAGACGTGTCTTAATGCCCTGTGTAACCTGCATGACTCATGCTTTTATCTTATAAGACACAGTTCTGTCCAAGGCACTGCTGGAGACAGCTTCTAACATCACTGTCTACAAGGGAGCAGAGATGGTAGGGAGGGGTGGGGATGGGGTAGTCCCTTAGAAGCAAACTGAGCAATTCAGTTCCAAAAGCTCCCAATATACCATTGATACTAAGATACTTGGGTGTGTCGGGGTCTTTCTTGTGAGGCCCGCGCCCTTCTTTGGTGTGCCTCATCCTTCCCTGAGCACCTGTCTTTCTATTAACCTGGTGTTTAAACCTGTTTTAAACTTCCTTCTTAATGAACTCCAACTCTGCTTCAAAAAGCTTCCCATGGGCAGAGGGTTTTGTGGGGAATTTCCCAGGCTGCTGGTGGCAGTTCTCAGCTCTATCTCCCATTCAGGGAACATCGAGGTGTATGGCTAGATTCAGATACAGAGTAACTCCCTGACTTCTAAAAATTTGTTTCTCTTTCTGCGTTGATAGCTGGGCTTTGGGTTTGCTTTGACTTCCATGGGAGAGCAGAGTCAGGCTTCTAGAAAAACAGGAGACAAGCATGATTCCCCACTCTGGCTAAGGAAGCAGTGGGGAAAATAGCTATTGAGAATTGGGGTTGCTCAGGAGAGGAAGAAAATGTTTACAGGCTTTGAAGGGAGCTCTGGAGAGAGAGAGAGAGAGAGAGAGAGAGAGAGAGAGAGAGAGAGAG